>JAOUQU010419313.1:0-10875 GCA_028566735.1 Ammoglanis amapaensis
AATTGTCCAGTAGTCACACACAAGATCCCTGTAGAGATACAGGGTTAAGGAAAGACCTGGCAACCTACCCCGTAAAATGTAATTGCCAAGATACTCTGGGGATCGATAGCAGTCCACAGAGTAACCCAGGGTCGAAGTCGACTGAAGGGTAAAATGTATATATATATATATATGTTTGTCAGTTGCATTGCTAAGATTCGCGAACTTGAAATCAGCAGCTCCAAATGAGCAAAATACTGACCGAATATCCCATGTTAGTGTCACTGAAGTAACCGTTGTGTTTTGTTTTTTAGTAAAAAGGTTCCAGCTGGGCAAACAGTTAGTCAGATTAATAAACCACGTGGTGGCCCCACTGAAACCTCCCAGAAAGCCGGAGCTGCAGCACTGGCCAGGATCGAACAACAACACAAACCCCTCGCACACACCTCAAAGGATGCCATCAGAAACATGGGTAAATGATTTAGTTTAGATTTAGTTTAATACATCTCTAATCACTGACAGTTTTTGTTTGATGTTTTTTAATGAATAGTGTTTCGTTTTAGTGCGGCGGGAGCTTGAAGCAGAAGCTGCTGCTACAGGAACAGATCATAAGAGAGCAGACGGCGAGGTAAGAAACCATTGCACCTTCCATAGACATTGTTTGCATTGCTCATGTTTATTTGTGCTGTTCTGTGGGCATTTACAATGTTGTACATTACGACGTAGTGTCTGTCATCAAAGAGATACATGTCGAAGCAAGAAAACGTCTGTCCAACAATCTATTTCGAAACAGACACACTGATTTCAGCCTATGCTTCTTTTAGTTTGTGCTTGTTGGATTATTGACACATCATTTATGTATTAATTAAGCTTCCACCAAAGGAAGCTGCATGTTTTTCTGTATCTGGAGTGTACTTCATCTCCCCACTGACTGGCAAAACCTTCTCAAAGAACGAGAGAGAGGTGCACATCAAGGAAGAGATTCTGCAGGTTGGTTTATTTAGTATCATGAGGTATCATTTCGCACCGGATTGACCTGTCAGATAGGAAACTTTTCTGTTTGGGCTCTTTTTTTTGGTCAGAGATTTTCTGAGAATCCTGTCGAGGCATCTATAATGATGATCCACACTTTCAACAAGGACAGAGAGAAAGTAAAAGCTGCTGTGGACATCATCAGCAAGTGAGCATTTAAGGGTTTGTGTGGCGGGTTTGGTATTTTTCAAGCTGTAGTCACACGCTTCTCGATTTAAATGTAACAGGTACATCGACAACATCTGTAAAAATCCGTCTGAAGAGAAATACAGGAAGATTAAAGTCGGCAACAAAGTATTTCAGGTGAGAAAGTCATGCCAATATCAGAAACAGATAATGGGTATCTTCATTTAAGAGTCCTATTAGGTAATAGCAATAATATTATGACCTGGCATATGGTAACATCATTAAGAATTGTTATTTACATCATACGATGCATCTGGTCTGCTTGTATGAATACATATTCTAAATCACACACACTACCTGAAGCTTTTTCTGGACTATTAACACCAGATTTGTGTTACGCGTTTGTCTATTTGACCTAACCGTTTTTGAATTGTGACTGTTAGAACTTCTTTCATGTCATATAAAATATTTTGTCAACCACTTTGCATCTGATTTTGTGCTGTATCCTACCTTATTCGTCCTTTAATATTATTCTCTTCCACCAGGAGAAGGTCTGTGGAATAGAGGGAAGTCGTGAGTTCCTGCAGGCTTTGGGATTTAAGAGCACGATGCTTCCGGTGGATGGGCAAGGTAAACAAAGTTGAAGATCAGTGCTTCACGACTAGCTGTAGGATTAAATTTTTCATAGAACATACCGCCGAGTCTGTGTTATTTAATATATGACGTATAATTCAGGATTTAAACATATCAGCAGATGATTTGGAAACATTCCTGAGCAGTTATGATCTTGGTTTATTATCTATTATTGCTCCACAGAAGAGTCCACAGAAGAATTCTTTGTACTGGAGGAGCAAGACGACACAGCTCTGGAGCAAATAAAGGAGAAAAAGGAGCGGCTACAGAACGGAGAGCCGGTTCGAGCCAAGCTGGACCGCCAGACACAGGCCTTCAGACCTTCCCAGCATGCAACTCGCTTTGAGCTGCCACCAGATTTCTACAACCTGACTGCCGAAGAGCTGAAAAGAGAGCAACAGCACAAGTACGCAACATACAAAGTCTTACTGAAATATTTTGCCGTCCTTGTGTTTGCCAACTCCTGGTTCAGCTGTTGATCTTGACATTAAGGCTACAGAATTTTAAACAAACTTGCTTTCTAATGCAGAAGTGATTTAGTAGAAAGAAATGCCATGCTGCGCACGAAAGCCATGCGTGAAAAGGACGAGCAAAGAGAGAGAAGAAAGTACAACTATACTCTTCTAAGAATACGGCTGCCAGATGGAAATCTACTGCAGGGTATAGTGTAATTTATACTGTTTATTTAAAGCACTCATCCCATATTTATTTTAAAGTAATGTTTACTGAAACATCGAACATGCAGGTTTTCTTACCTGTAAATTCAAGTTTAGCCAGTAAGCAACCTCCAGGTCCGCTGGTGTGATTGGCTTGGGTTATTTTAGCTATTAGTATTGTACAGAATTTATCATGACCCTGACTAAATGTCTGGATTATCTATTTTAACTTTATATGTTGAAGTGCAGTATCTTATTAAACCAACGCTTGGCTAATGTACATAATATGTTTTAGTATTTCAAAGGTGGAGGTTCAAATTGTTTCTTAAAAATGTTAAACAATCCAGAATGTTTTAAGTATTCACAGTTTGCTTTGATGACAGCTTTGCAAATCGAACTAGACTTTCGGTTTTCCAAAGTCTGGAAGCAATTTTTAGCACTAATTGACAACTTTGCCTTCGCTCTGCAGTCCAACTCATCCCAAATAATCTTAATTGGGATTTTGCTTAGGATATCGGACACGTTATTGGTCAAATAACCAAATAAGATCGGAAGTTTGTACTGTTCAATGTATAAAAGAATCAAATCAAGTGTGTTAAAAAAATTTGCTGTATGTGAAATTTGTTGTAGTTTAAATTCATCCAGGCCACTATTTGGTCACAGGGACGTTTCTTGCATGGGAGAAAGTGGCGGCTTTGTACCAGTTTGTTCGTGACTCACTGGAGAACGGTTGGCAACCCTTTGAGCTCCTGGCACCCGGTGGGCAGAAACTAAAGGAAGACGAGGACGCCGGACTGAATGACTGTAACCTCGTATGTATTGTCAGACGAGCGTCCTCTCTATCGTCCTCTACATCGTGTGTTATTTTAGCAGATTTGTGATTTAGTTCAATTCAATATTCTGGTTTGTCTCAGATCCCAGCAGCTCTGCTGAATTTCTCCTGGGACGCAGCGGTCCTGGAGGACATAGCCGCGGCCGGAGGACAGACCACCTCTGTGCTGAAGCCGGAATTGTTGGAGAGTATAAAATCTCTAAGCTAAATGCTCACTCTGCACTCTCGTCTCGTCGCCGCTGTTCTGGCTCTCTGTTATTCACTCTGCTGTTCCAGTGGTTGTCTGTCCGACTGGAGTGTAGATCACACAGCACCACACCTTTAATGTTTAACAGGTCGACTGGGATCGAAACTACTGACTGTGATGCGGGAAGAGATATAAGAAGACATTTCAGATTAATCAGTGTTTAGACAGCTTTAGGGATGAAAGCTTGTACCACTGACCAAATCTGTTCACATCTTATATTTGTGTTAAGTCGATATTGTGACTAAATACACTAAATACAGCAAATAATGGTTCAGTACGTTACAATAAGATGAAACTTCAAATGACAAAATTATTTCTTCAGTACACTACAACCAACAGCAAAGCTTAACCGAATTGTGTTTGGGTTATATTTTAAACGTAAATCTGTTGCATCGTGATACTATTGTTATATGTATAGACATTTAAAAATAATTGCGTAAAACGAAATATTTTTGATGTTAAAGATAAATGAAGGCTTATCGAGTTGCACAAAGAATTAGCGAACTATGACCAGTTGTATTACTAGACTCTCTACTAGACCCAAGATGATGCTGTGAGCACACCAGGAATGATTGGCTGTCAAACAATGGATAATGGCAAAAGACGTGAAGCTCTGGAATGGAAAGAATCTTCCTGACCAAAATGTAACCAACAAAATTATCAATGGAAACAAATGAATTAGTGTCAGCATGGATTTCCGTTTTAAACTTGGGGACAACTGTAAAACGAGTCCCCTTCCGTTACAATATTATTTAAAATGAATGTTTTCCTTTCAGTTTTCCCTCCATTTCCCCATATTTGGGGACAGTTTCCAAGCGTATTTAGACTGAGATCATGCAAATGTCCAATTTAAACTGCTAACATGAGCATTTAAACATGAACGCTGTTGCTAACTGAATTGTGCTATGTTGTTGCTTTAAACCTAATTTCTGTATTTAATAAAGGTTGCAGTAATACCATCCAATCGTTTGTCATTAATATTCATTAAGATGCCAAAGCTGTTTCAGAACAATTAATTCTGTCCAAATCAGTGTTAATTATAAAAAGATGTTGTATAACACCTTTTTTTTTCATTTTAACAGGAATCTAAAGGACATCCGCTTATAGCTTCACCTAAAATGTGAACATCTCTGGCAGTCCGGTTTTGATGTGCCCTTATTTTAAGGAAAACCCTAATTATCTTTAGAAAATATCATGACCCGCACAAATTGAGCGAACTATGAGGAACAGTTATGCAGCCGGTTTGATGATTGTGTGTAATACCTTTTCATCCTATTAACATTTTATAGCAAATCTTATAAGCAGCTTCTCTGTAGAATCGGATCGTCATGTTCTTCGGGAATCCTCACTGATCCAGTGAAAATTAGTTCTACATGTCAATTAAACCACCCACAGACATTACGAGTTTATAGATAACATGTAATAATGCATTATTATAGTTTATAGATGTAAGATACATGTAATAACATGTAAAAATGCATAAAATCGTAACAAAAATACTGTGAACTGGCAAAATCCAGATGTGCATAGCTTGTAGCTTGCAGCTGTAACTGCTATCAAATAGGCCTGAAAAAAAGAGATTACTTTTTAAAATAATTCTTTATTTAAACAAGTATTATAGACACTAATGCAAACAGATATATTGTTCTGAAAATTCAGAAACACAACAAACTGGCTGATAACTTTTCTCCCTTTCTGGGACGCTCCTTTAAAACATTGGAATGTTTCTTTTGCTACAGGTCGGAATAAATTCATTCGTGTTCAGCGGCTCAACTACCAGCGTGTGTGGGATCATTTCCTTTTCCAAAAAATCCAAAACAAAATGTCCAAACAAATACTGACAGACAAGTATCAAGATGTGGATAAGAATAAAAGACATAAAAGTGCGATACACTGTCAACAATTACGTTTAATGAAATTGAACAGTTCAAGTATTCTGAAAAAGACAAATATATACTTTATGTATTTTATAAGGGGGCTTATTTGTGGCCAATATTTGTGACGTCTGAAGATGTGTTGTACCACTGTGGATCATCAGAGCCTAGACAGTCTATTTACAGTAAGCCCACCATCACCACTCATTAAACCACAGCTGCCTCTTCCAATAATCCTTGTTAGAAGTCACAACTTAAATATTACACCAAATCAGCAAATGCTTTATTTGAACAGGACTGCTTATTTGTTAGACCTTAATACTGTGTATTACTGGTGATTGTAAGTTAGGAGCTTTTACCTCCACATACAGAGATACACTAAAAAGGTGTGCGTTGTGCCCTAGGCAGTAGCTGGAGTGGGACATGAGATGGAAAGAACAGTGTCCATGGGTTCTGCATCCTTTGAATCTGCCTTGTTAGGTTCATGGGATCCTGCTTTACCAAATTGTGAGGACAAAAAAAAAATCAATGTAATAATTCCATTCATATAATTTAGAACAGCAAAAAACATTTAATGTAACTGACAAACTGAGCATTAAAAAAACTTTTGCAGAACAGTATAATAGTAGTAGCTCGGTTTCCACGTATCTCATTAAAATTCAGGTTAAAAACACGTCAGATTGAAAACCTCCTACATCTGTGGTTCAGTTTGTCCTGCAAAGTCAGGTCTAATCAAACCAAATTGAAAATATTTTAGTAAGCAGTTGAAGGTTCAGACTTACCAGATTGTTCACTCAAAATGACACAGTCATCATAGTCGTCCTCCTCTGTGTCAGCCTGAAAACCATCTGTATCCATGACCTCAGCCTAAACATAAGGAGCCAGAAAACCCTTCACTTAATCGCCTTTCCTTACCAAACTCAGTAACCAAGTCAAATCATATTAAAATAACATGTACATTAATAATAAAGTCATTATTTCATACGTATATATAATGAAGCCACAACCTGCTGAGGTTCAGCACATTTCTTCATGTACTTTGTGATGGACTGGTTGTTGGCACTCCTCCGTCTGTTCGAGGGAGTGGTAGAGGTAGACTGGGACGTGGGTGAGGAATTTTGTAAGCCCTGAGAGGATTCCTCTCGGGTCACGTGGGCACCAGAAGTGATGTAGGTCCACTGGCAGGGCACTGGAAGAGCCTCCTGTCCAAAACGCTGCAGCACTTCCGGGAGCACATACCAGCAGCACCGTTTGTATATCGATCGCTTTTCGTAGACGGCGTTCTGTTTGATCAGGCGTTTTACATGAATCCTGAACAAAAGATATGCTTAACACAGAGAATATCTGAACAAAAATACTTTTCTAAAATCTTTTTTTTTAATGTGAATCTAGAGCAGTGTTTTTATTGATTAATTCAAAATGTACAGTTATGCACAATATGTTTTTATGAAAACGGATTTAACTGCCACCACTGTTCTTCAAGAGACCTAAACTTATGCTTCAAACATCTTTTAAATAATTTCTGTTCAAAACAGATACTTATTAAATAACCATATAAAACTGACACTAAACATATTCAAGTTCTTGCCAATGTACGATAACTAATCACTTAAAAGTTCTGTGGCTCACCTGGGTGGAACATTGTCTGCAGCGCTCGGAGGACTGTCGGTTGGCGAGGACGATAGCTGCCGACAGAACTCCTGGAATTCTGTGATGATCAACTTACTGCTGTTCACATTACCATGCAGTAAGGGTAGCAGCTGAGTAAGCACTAGACAAAAACAAAAAAAAAATGAAATGAATACAGCACAAACAATCCGGCTTCATCTGGGAATCAAAACCAGGACTTGAAGGAAATAAAAGGAAAAACATCCATTAATAATTTCTGATTAAACTGGACATGCTAAATATTTATTCATTTGAAACAGAATATTTGGAAATCAGTATTAGTTTCAATTACTGTACTAATGAGGTGCTGGATAAGTAGAGTTACAGTGGAACCCCGGTTAACGACCACAATCCGTTCCGAAAGGTCGGTCAGTATCTGAAATGTTCACTATCCGAAACACATTTCTGCATAAGAAATAAAGGAAAAAGAAATAATTCGTTCCCAGCCCCGGTTGACTCGTTAATATATGAAAATTACACGATATAAAGGTATGTTTTTAAAATGAGAGCAGTTTTAATACAGTACACATGGAGTTAAATAAACATAAAAAGAATTTAAACTTAAGAAAACATTTAGTAAACAAGATAAAATGTACCATTTTGACTGCGGTGTGACGGTGTGAGTGGATGGGGGTGGGGGGAACCCCCCCCCCCCCTTGAGAATGCCTGTCATTGTATAATCAGGGGTAACTTCCTTTCTCAGTCGCTTTCAGACTGAAAACAGTGTCTGTTGTTTACTTCGACCTGCCTTATTTCAGCCGTGATAACTGACACACGCACAACTTGTACAAACTTAGAAATCATGACTTTTTCAGTTCAGCTGTAGGTCGCTGTATTTTCACTTCACTGCTACTATTATTCTGAATCTTCTTTAGAACCATGATCGAGAATTATATTATTAAAATAATGCTCAAAATCACTGAATTATTAGGTGTAGATATATGTAAAGATAAAGATAACCTATTGTAACTGTATTAAGTGCGAATGACGCTCGGTCTGAGATGCTGGTCACGTGTTGCCGTAGCTGATGTAGTGACGTTTGCTATCCGAAATTTTGATTGTTATCCGGTACAAATTTTTAGCTAAATGGTTGGTTGTTATCTGAATTAGACGCTAACGGAGGCCTTCATTAATCGTGGTTCCACTGTATTACTGTTTTTCAGGCTGTGGGACAGCAGTAGAGGAGCAAATTGGGACTCTTACAAAAGCAGTCTATGATTTAGTTAATCTCTATCAGCGTTCTTTCTGCCTGCCCTTCACTGTGGGTCAACAAAATGTAAAGGAGCAGAGAGACAGCCGTGAGGCCTGTACAACCACTGAGCATGTACAGTTTACTCTTTTTGGCATACATGGCATTTCTTCTGCATGGGTCAGCAGGTATGCCCAGAGTTAATTGTATTTTTCTTTGCTCTCTAATATTCATAGAAAAACTTCTGGTGATCGGGATTTGGTCTTTTTTTTTTGTTTTACTGCCTTTAAAATGTTTTATGAGCCTTTACTGTTGGCTGATTAGCTGACGTGTTGTCATACAGAACTGCTGTATGTATTACTGTTTGTGGCAGCATGGATTATAATCTGAAGCATAATCAACATTTATAAATCGTGTGCCGAACATTAGACTTCTAACATTAATCAGTTACACATTATATAAGCTAACCTTAAACGTTGCGATCATTTCCTTATTAAACCATGTGTATTAATTTTATTTTAATTTGGTAATCACATTGCATTGATCATTTGCATTCTCATTATTAGGTTATAATAATCCTACAATCAGTCTACTTTGGTTATTATCTAGTCTTACTTTTATCTGAAAGGTATATCCATGCTAATTAGAGCTACATCTATCAATTAGGTTTTCTGTAAAGAGATGAAGAATACTTTGGATTAACTTTTATCAGAAAAAAAATTAACTAATGTGAAGGATGGAAGGGAAGTGAAACCAACATCTCAAGAGATTCAGATATAACAATTCACTTTAATTTAATGTTTTAAATCAGATCAACATGCCACAAGCACATTATTGTTATTATGTCTCAAGCACATTATTGTTTTGATGCACGTTTTCATCAGGACTGTTAGTAGAGCTTAGATTTTCAGGAAAATAAACCAGAGCGGACAATTGTAGACTTTTTATGGCAGGCTGTCATTTCTGGATCCATTTCATGGTTGATAGGTAACTTCAGTTAATTCAGACTAGTACAGGTGTACTATACTATCGAATTGAGCTTCTTTACTTCAATTCAGGACTCAGATCTGTCTGTGTGTTCCAAATCTCTTTTCGAAGACTTAAATATTACATATTAGCCCATGTAATACATCACTTTTTTAATCCCAGAGCAAAATTTATGAAAAACTCAAATTATTTTGTTGAGTCGTTTAGTGAGGGTGACACCTTAAGGCGGGTGTTTACAGAATATTAAAACAACACAATGGTTAAGGCCTAGTCCTGTCTCAAGTTAAATCCTGTTTGGAAACCACCTCTAAGTATATATTTTGTATGGATTTTAAAATGTTACAAAAATATATATTTTTCAAAAGTTCTGTATTAAAAAAAAATGATTTTGTGGATGATGATACCAAAGGGTAATCACAGAAAATATAAATCACTTTCAGCACTGTAATAATATTTGTAGTGTATTTATTATTGACATGTATCGATGATTGTGGTCATGTGACAGCTTTACTTTTACTCTTCTGACAGTTATGAAAAATACTATTTAATGTGTTCACTTACACACAACGGCCGAAATCTTTTTAAGCCTATTCAGTCCAGGAAAGTTGGAACATATAAGAGTTTCTTCTATCACATTAAGTGGGATGAATTGTAAGTAAATGTACACTTGCATCTAAATACACACAACTATAAAATGCTGTTACTCATGAAAATGTGTTTCTTTTTACATAGGATCAACTTTCCTATTTCTGTTGCTTTATTACCTCTGGAGACCATGTTGAGTCTCTCACTTTATGGCATTCTCAACCAAAATGCTAGTAATTCTCCAGATTCCAACAAACAACAAAAAGGCCCAGATTTATTGGGCAAAGTCGTGATGCCTCTGTTTGACTTCAGGTGGTAAGTCATCAAATGTTAATATATAATTTTAGTGTTTCTTTATAGTACATGACTATATGGAGCCCGATTTCTTGTTTGTCCTTTTGTTGTAAAGGTATACCAATATCTATCTATCTAATGTAGGCACTGGTCTGTTTTAGTATGTTTGCTCAGGGGACAAAGTTGCTGAGTTTGTGGACATCTCAGTTTTCCAGAACTGGAGGAAAGAGAAAAAGATTGTCAGATGGACTTATATTGCAGGTACATGAAATGACATTTGAAAGTGATGAAGACAAATTTGATTATGAATGAAATAAAACGACAATTTTAATCGCAACATTACAATGCACCCTCTGCAGATAGACTTTCCCAGTACAGCAGCGGATGTGCTATACGGAGATCTGAAAGAGATAAGCTGCCCTGACCCTCAGTCTCTAGAACTGCCTGATCCCGACACCCGGAGTAAGATTGAAAAGCTGTGCACAGGGGCTTCCACATTTGGGTAAAAATGCTGTACATTGTTTTTTATCTTTTTTTATGCTTTTACAGTGTGCTTTAACTTCTAAACACTTTTTTGTAATTCAGTAAAACAATTTTTTGTACCATACTTGTATTTTTGTATTTTGACATAATAACATATAACAATTCTTTCAATTCACAAGCACAATTGAAGTATTAAAAAAGTATAAATAATTTGTAGGGCCGGGACTTTAACGCGTTAATTTCGATTAATTAATTACAAAGATTTTAACGCGTTAAAAATTTTAACGCAA
>JAOUQU010419323.1:0-10875 GCA_028566735.1 Ammoglanis amapaensis
AAAGAACACGACACGGTCCAAAAGAACACAGCGCGGTCCAAAAGAACACAGCACGGTCCAAAAGAACACGACACGGTACAAAAGAACACAGCGCGGTCCAAAAGAACACAGCACGGTCCAAAAGAACACGACACGGTACAAAAGAACACAGCACGGTCCAAAAGAACACGACACGGTTCAAAAGAACACAGCACGGTCCAACAGAACACGACACAGTCCAAAAGAACACGGCACGGTCCAAAAGAACACAGCACGGTCCAAAAGAACACAGCACGGTCCAACAGAACACGACACAGTCCAAAAGAACACGACACAGGCTAAAAGAACTACACACAACACAGGCTAAAAGAACACAATACAGTCCAAAAGAACCTGACACAGGCTTAAAGAACTCAACACTGCAGAAATCAACACAACACAGTCTAAAAGAACTGAACAGAACATGTAGTTTACAGGCTACGAGTGACACACACAGATGTGTTTGTGCTAAGTTGTGTGTGTGTGTGTGTGTGTGTGTGTGTAGCGCGAGATGTCCTGAGAACTAAACACCCCATGCTGAAGGTTCGAGCTCTATCGAAATCCTCGTCCGCCACTAAAGCTAAAGCGCGGTCCTCATCAGGTACCTCATCACTCCCCTGTTGTTTACTCTGTGTTTACTTGTTTACTCCGTGTTCATGGTGATTTTTTACAACTGCACCGCCCCGTTACACCCCCGTAGATTATCTGCTCCCGGCTAAAGAGCGTCCCCAGACCAGCGCCGCCCTCGCCCGCCGTCTGGTCAGCGGCGCCCTCGGGGTGAAGAACGCCGTGAGTCCGGAGCAACGCGAGGCCGAGAGACTGCAGCTCCGCCACGCCCGAGGTGACACACACACACACACACACACTTATACATGTGTAGCACCGGCGCCTCCTTCTGGTTAAAATCAAGTCATATTCAAAGTGAATCGTTTCGTATTCATGTTTCATTACTTCCATGTTTACTGTTCAAAAGAATCATCCAAGTGAATCGATTCGTATCGATACATCATTATTTAGCGTTTAAAGGAATCGTCGAAATGAATCGATTCATATTCTTCATGTTTCATTGTCTCTGTATTTACTGTTTAAATGAATCACACAGGTGAACTGATTCATATGAATCATTACTTCCCTATTATTGTTCAAAGGAATCATCTAAGTGAATCGATTAATATGTATCGTTACCTTTGGACTTACTGTTTAAAGGAATCATCCAAGTGAATCGATTCATATTCATGTTTCATTACCTCCGTATTTACTTTTCAAAGGAATCGTCCAAGTGAATCGATTCGTTTGCATCATTAACACCGTATACTCTACGTTTGTAGTCACTGTTTAAAGGAATCGTGTAAATGAATCAATTTATATCAATAATTTACGTGTTGTTACCAAACTGTGTGTCACTGTTCAAATGAATCGTCTTAGTGAATTGATTTATGAACTTTTCTATTATATTAAACATTAATATTTACAGTTCAAAGGAGTCGTTTAAATGAATCGATTCTTTATGTACACATTCTTAATATCTGATGCTTGTTTTACATCTGATGCTTGTTTTACTTTTTTATCTCTTAGAACAGAAACGTCTGGCAGCTCAGCAGCGTGAGGATGCCTGGGAGGGGAGGTGACGGGCGGAGTCTCACACACACACACGCGTACACACACACGTCCAGATCATTGTACATTCGAATCAGTTTTATTCTTCTTTCCTGTGAATTGGTCATTAAATGTGAATGTCTTCATGAAGCACTGTGTCTGTGAATACACTGAACACCCGAACACGTCCGGGTCTCTCGGTACCTCTTTGGACTGTAGGAGGTGGAGGCGGGACATCACGAGTGGCGGCCGGAATGATTTCTAGTCATTTTTATTGATACGTGTTACAGAAAAGAATTTTACACCGAAGGGGGGGAAAAAATAAAGGAGTTCCTGTGATTAAAAAGCAGCAATAATTATAATAAAAATGTTTTAATGTGGATGGTGACGACACACACACACACCCACACGGACAGACCACACCGAACCACTGCGGAATGTTCCAACCTCCAGACACTTTATATAAAAGGAAACGATACAAACCCAAAAAATACGAAGAGGATTAAAACGAAAGAAAGGAACGTTTTGTACAGTCGCTCGATTTACAGACGCAGGACGAGGTCGCTCAGGGTTCCATCATCATCATGAGGAGGAGGATGGAGGAGGAAGAAGAACACTCGGGGGGGGTTCAGGGCTTTTAGTCCAAATGAAAAGAAACCCCCCATCGGCTCATTTACAAAGCTGCTTTCCTCTTCATCATCCTCGGGCGCCGGGGGTTCGAGGGTGGAGAACGAGGCGGGGAGACGTGGGCGGGGCCAGAGCGCATCTCACTGGGTCTGAGTGTAGAGAGAGAGAGATGAAAACTACACACACAGGTGAATAAAAGAGAAGTGGAGAAAGAAAGCGCCCCCTTCGTACCTGTTGGCCTTGCTGTGTGGGCACGGGTTGCCCCGCCGGGTTCTGTCCGGGGTTCTGCCCGTAATACGCCGCCTGCTGTCTGTAGTACTCTGCCCAGGCGGCGCTGTAGTCTGGCTGTCCGGCCGCCGCGCCAGGGGCCGCCGGTGCCCCGGGGGATGACGCCGCCGCCGCGGCTGGGGCGACGCCTCCTCCGCCAGCCTGAGCCATCTTCTTATAGTACTCCTCCCAGGCCTTAGTGTAGTCAGGCTGGTTCCCGCCGCCGCCACCGGGCGCCGCACCTCCCTGCGCCGTCGGGTCTCCGCCAGGCGGGCCACCACCGCCGGGCGTCTGTCCGGGCGTCCCGGGCTGCTGGTAGTACTGAGCGTAGTACGCCGCCCAGGCCGCGTTGTGGTCCGCCGCCGCTTTATCTACAGCACATGACATGAGTTATAGGAGATAAAGCCCCGCCCACGAATAAACGTTTATTATTATAATTCTCTTACTGGGATCATTGGGTCCCGGCGGCTGCCACTGCTGGTAGGTGTTACCACCCCATCCCTGGGAGTACTGGTGACCACCGGGTGGTCCGGGACTGCACAAACACACACACAACCATTATACATGACGTGAATATATGGCACTGGCGCCCTCCACTGTTTAATTGATAGTCATTCTTAATGAATGAATAAACGAAGGAAAGGAAAACGTTTACTGACTGTGGCGGGGCTCCGGGGGGTCCTGGCTGATAGGGGTTGGGGTTGTAGGGTCCCATGGGGCCTGCGGGACCTCCTGGACCCGGACCGAGCGGACACAGCGGCCCCTATAACAGAGAGAAAGAGTTAATAAAACAACACGATATAGAACAGACAGCAAGGGGGCGCTAGACCGTCCGCGGTACCTCGATCTTGTCCTCGATGAGTTGCTTGGCGTGTTCGATCTGCGCCGGGTCGCCCCGGATGGTGAAGAGTTTGAAGTTGGGGTCACCGTTGGGCGGCGCCTGGCGTGAGATCTCCACGAAGGCGCCCGTCTGCTGGTTGATGGCCTTGACGTTCTCGCCGCCGCGTCCGATCACCAGGCCGCACTTGTGAGTGGGGATAGAGAAGGTCACATCACCGCCACCGGGAGGACCGCCCCAGTTACCGGGGCCGCGTCCCCTACCACGGCCGCCGGGAGGCATGCCCGCGCCGGGAGGACCGGGGGGTCCCTGAGGAGAGAGAGAACACGAGAGATCATAAACAGGGTTCACGGACGGACAGACGTACCCTTGGAGGACTCACCCCTCCTTCCTCACGCACCCGGATGCTCTGCAGGAGATCCTCGATGATGCTGGCGGCGTGCTCGCAGCACTCCGGCGGACCTATGATGTGGGCGATCTTCTCCGGCCCGCTCCCGTCATCTAGGAAACGGAAACGGTTAGTGCTTATCCCAGAGGAATACAGGCGAGGTGCACAGGTACTAGACACGGACGAGGAGCACAGGTACTAGACACGGACGAGGAGCACAGGTACTAGACACGGACGAGGAGCACAGGTACTAGATAAGGACGAGGAGCGCAGGTATTAAACACAGACGAGGAGCACAGGTACGAGATAAGGACAAGGTGCGCAGGTATCAAAAACAGTCGAGGAGCACAGGTATTAAACACAGACGAGGAGCACAGGAACGAGATAATGACGAGGAGCACAGATACTAGATAAGGACGAGGAGCACAGGTACTAAACACAGACGAGAAGCACAGGTACTAAACACAGACGAGAAGCACAGCAGATCACAAAGAGGAAACACATAGTAACAAAGTAAGCAAGTGAACACAGGTATCGAACAGGAAACACAGCGCCGAGGCCACGCCCACTCACCTGGTTTAAACTGGATCCTCACGCCGGCGTCACTCTGGATCTTCTTGATCATCTCACCGCTCCGGCCGATCACCACGCCCACGGAGTGACGCGGCACGGGCACCTGTACAAACAAACACACACACCGACCGGTCACATACGAGCGAGTCCAGAGTCGGTCATAATCTCACACACACACACCTCGATCCCGCCGCCGCCTCCTCCTCCTCCACCACCACCTCCTCCTCCTCCTCCCATACGTGAGCCGTACTCGTTCCTCTCCCCGAACTGATCCCGATCCCTCAGGATGTCCTGCACCATCTCACGAGCTTGCTGCAACAGAGGAGGCACGTCAAGCAGCTCGGCACGACAGAGGCGCGCGCGCGCACACACACACACACACACACACGCACCTGGACTTTGTAAGGGTCTCCGATTATGCGCAGCGGTTTGTCCATGTTGGGCCCTTGAGAGGGATCCTGGATCAGGATCATCTTTACACCAGCACGTTCCTAAACACACAGAGCGAGGGTATTAAAACAAGACAACCGGAGGCACCAGGAGGAGGCGCCGAGGAGTGACGCGGCTACTCCTTCTCGTACCTGGAGCTGTTTGATGGTCTCTCCGCCCTTGCCGATGACCAGTCCGGCTTTTCCGGCGGGGATGATGATCTCCTGCATGTGACCACCGCCGCCTCCTCCGCCGCCGCCGTTGGACTCGTGGAAGGAGCCGGGCGGCGTGCCGCGTCCCCGCGAGATGATGTCGTCCAGGAGCATCTTGGCCTTCCTGCACAGAAGGTCACACGGAGGTCACAAAGGCCTCAGTCACAAAGTGACGGAAAGAAAGGAGAGTAGGACGTACTGGATGGAGTCGGACGAGCCGGTCAGGGAGACGCTCCTATCGGGGAGTCCGCCACTGTCTGTATACACAGATAAGCATTAGAAAGTCCTCCCATTGGCTCAAACATACAACGGGGGGCGTGGTCAAGGACGCGGTAACCCACCTGGAGCGATCTGAACCTTGCAGCCCGACTCGGACTGGATCTTGTTGATCTGTTCGCCTCCTCGACCGATGACTGGAGAGATCGAGAGACACGACGAGGGAGCCAATCAGATCTCAGAACACGAGACGTATCGACCAATAAGAGAGAGGGGGCGGTACTCACCCAGGCCGACCATGCCGTCCGGTACTCTGTAATCCTCGGTCACAGTACCGGGACGCCCACTACTCAACACGGGACACGAACACACACACACACACACACACAGGAATAATAATCAAACAGAGTGTCTGAGTGACACGTGTGTGTGTGTGTGTGTGTACACGTGATGCTCTTACCTTTGCTGAGAGAGCGCGGCCAGCTGAGCGCCGATCGCTGAAAGGAGAACAAGACATGCTTGCTTAAATCTCGTAAACCATAGTGGGACCAGATATCAGTACAGTACAGCACAGATGTGTGTGTGTGTGTGTGTGTGTGTGTGTGTGCTTACACAGCGCCGTGGCGTTGTCCCGGTCACTCTGCGGCGCCAACCTCTTACTGTCCGGCTGATCTGAGAGACCAAACACACACACACACACATCATACATACATATGCATATATACATACACACTCACACACACACACACACACACACGTCATACCTCCATCCTCCAGCGAGCGCTTCTGAGCGAACGGGAATCCTTCCGTACCGCCGTTGTTGCTCATGGCGCCCCCGGTGGCGTCCCCACCGATCTTGGCGGCGATCTACAAGGAGATGAGAACACACAACGTTATTATTGTTGTTTGTTTATTTCATATTAAACGTTCATACAACGTTCGACTACAACCTCAGAACCTAGAACGTTCCTCCATTGTTCTGTGGAGTTATTGTTCATAATCATTAGTTTATATAACGCTCCATATATGGTCGTTTCCGTTAAACCAGGTCACGTGACGTTTCGATAGCGTTGTACTAACGTTACACAAACGTTACTGGAAGGTTGTAGGGACGTTTTTTACATTTATTTCCAAAGCATTTAAGTTGCCAATTTTTTTAAATTAATTAAAATGAAATAAAAATCGAATCATCGCGATATTTTGGACGATAAATCGCTCCGGACTGTAAATAACACAGAATTAAATGCGGAAACACAGAAATTAAATGAATTAAATACGGTTTTAAACGTTGCCGGGGGGGCGAAATATTAAATATGTGAAGAAAAAAATAAAGAATTAAAATAAGAGAACGGCGAGGAGAGTTAGCATTCGGCTAACCACGCTGCACGGACGCTAGCTTAGCATAGACTAGCTTAGCATAGCAGGCTAAGCCACTCAGAAGTCTTATATGTTATAAACGTAAACAAGTCTAAGCGGATTTAAAATAAAATGAGTAATAGTCGTTCATGTGGATAATAAACGGCTCATATGTGATTTATTATAATAATAAAAACACACCGTACACTACACTAGCATACTAGATTAGCATGCACTAGTGAAACAGTGCGCATGCGCAGAATAACTAGTACGCCAGTAAGCGCCGCGGTTCGAGGCCTCGACGGCCGCCTCACATGCACCGACCTGCCGGGCGCGCTGTACCGCGTCCGCGAACGCGTCCTTCTTGATTCCTCCTGCACCGTGAGGCGGCACCGCGCTGTAATCCGACGACATCACTGCTGCGGGAGGAACCGAAACTCCGGCCGGAGGGGGAAAAGACGTCCAGCGGAGCGGGAAAGCCGAGAGAGAGAAAAGGCTCGTCGCGCTGGCCCGGGCGAGGCTCAAATCGCCTCGTGATTGGCTCCGCGGGTACGCGTAGGCCGCCAAGCGACCAATCAGAGCGCACGCGGGAGGTTACTCGGAACGTCATTGGCTGCCCGTTTCTAAGGCGGGAGCACCGCTTCGAGTTCTAAAGAGCCAAGCGTTGTACAGCGAAGGCCACTAGATAGTGCGCTTGTTGTGCTTTGTCGGAGTGCGCATGCGTAGGGCGGATCGATGTATTCTGCATTCGGCCGTTCATTCGACGACTTTGCGACTGCAATGTCGTTTTTTTTAACCGCTGGAGGCGCCACGTTTACAACAATCGTGGTCGCCGTGAAACGTCACACAACAACAATAATAATGACGACAAATAAGTAAAACAATACTGATATAATCATTTATTACACATTCCTCTGTGTTTTTAATGTTGCTTCCATTGATCAACATTTGGTAACAATAAAAGCAATAATAGAGCAAAATCAGCACCTCCAGTGTCACTCTGAGCTATTCAAGTCTCACACAAATAATAATAATAACACAAATAATAATTAAATGCATGATATACGTTTAAAACTCATTCCACCTGTAAAACCTTGTAATAAAATGATTTACTTATCTTCATATATACAAACTCTTAGACATTCGAACAGGAAACGATTATGTACTGTCGTCACTGTAACGTTACTACAACGTTCTGGAAACGTTTGCTCGTAATGTTAGGACAACTTTACACTGACGTTTCCTGTCCGTTGCCGTCGACCTCAGTCATCGAGCGTCTACGTTCCACTTCGGACAGTTTTAAGACTAGTAAACGAATCTCCGGTGGTGTGTGTGTGTGTTTAAACCTAGCTATGAGCTTCCAATGACAGTGCAGACGCAGCTCTGTGGGTCACTGTTGGACTCCCGAGCATGTCGAGTCTCACGGAAACCCTCCCCAGCCTATAAGGACGGTCGCTCTAGGTTCCTGAATGATTCACATTCTCACATTTTGGTTTAAATCTTTGTTAAAAAAGAAAACAGAAGCATTCCTGAGTGAGCAAGGAGAGAACAGAAAGCTTAAATTGATGGTGCGCTGGTGCCAAATGTTTATCGACCGAACATTATATTAGAAAATTTTTTAAAAACTTTTGGCACCAAAGCTTCTTAAATGGACTTGAGAAGTCCTCTTTGGCAGCCCCCCGACCTGAAGTCTGAACCCTGAACCCAGCGAACAGGAAACGTATAACGACAATATAAGAACTTTTATCAACTAAAGATTTAAAAAACTGAACAGAGGAACACTGAAGGAAACGTTCTAAGGTTCTATGTTCTAATAAAACATTTAAACATTTCCATAGCCAAAATTAAACATGATTTAAGAAATGATTTTAAACGTTCTTACAATGTTTTGGTGGTGAGATCGTTATTAAGTCCAAGTTTTCTTAACGTTCTTAGTGAAACGTTGTAAGAACATTTACCTCCATTTCTTCTGAATGTTCTGATTAGTTTGTGGAGATGCTTTATTAGAAAACATCGGCTATTTTTAAAATAATCTGCACTCAAAGTTAGAACGTTAATATAATATTACACATAAATCATGCTCACATACATAAACGTTACTGAACGTTGTAGGGACGTTTCCTATTCGCTGGTTTCACAACGTTAGCTTAAGTATTAGCTATATAAGCTAGCGTTTGTTTGTTTGCTGAACAAATCATTTTAAACTATTTTCAACACATTAAAAGAAACTTTAACACACTGAATTAAGATTGTAATTCTTTAAGTGCGCATGTTATGTACGGTATCGAACACTAGAGGGAGACTCGCTACTATGCTAACTTTCCTCATGATAAAAACGCCTTTTTCTCCCCATTTCACCGCCGTTTTTAAGAAAATAAAGTTATAAGTTTAACTATAGTGTTATAAACATGCCATAAAATATATTCATGCTCGTTTAAGAATAATAAAAAGTGATCGTGCTGATTTCTTTGTGTGTGCGTGTGTGTCTGTGTTTTCCAGACTATAAATTCCAGACGATATATGCTAATCACCGCTAGCTCGCATATTTTTCGTTTTTTTATGCTAATTTGTTGTCTAACGTAAACAATATAAGCTCCTTTTTTAATAAAGGCTTGATATTAGTGAGTTTATTGTGTATTTAAGTTGCACAGAGTCACTTTTTTAAACTACTGTTCAACTTCGCTAGCTATGCTAGTCATAAAAACTGTCATGTTTAGGAACTGATTATATAATAGTGCTACTAGCAAATATTCCACTGGGCCGTGGGTAATGTGCTAGCCCACTGGCACAGAGACCTGGAGTTCGAATTACATGGTCGTGTCCCAAGTCACACACGTTGCAGATTTGCAACAGCTAATATCTGATTTTTCCTGTTACTAAAACTTATTTTAAGCCTGAGAGGGTTAAAAGAAAGGCAGGCGGATTGTTCGTCCGTTATTGAACCTGAAGCGCCGTGTTCCATTTTGGGACAGCACATTAAACACTTGGGTACGTTCACGGTTTGGGATGCTAGCTACGCTAGCTTGACTGTTGCTAATTATAAATCACGGAAACGTGACTTATAGTCTGGAAAACGTGGTAAACATCAAACACATGCTTATTCATCGTGAGGAAACGATGGTACTCTCCCGGTACGAGAAAGCCTCGCTACGGCTAGCAGCTTAGCATTTTTGTTTGTTCGTTTGTCCGTTGCATAAGTATACACACCACATGGGCAAAAAGTATTGGGACGCCGCTCTGAATATCCAAGCAGCTGCTTGTTTTTAATGCCGTCAGACGTCCCGATACTTTTGGCCATATGGCGCATTAGCCGCCAGTTGTTTGTATTCACTAATACATGGCAACCCAATGGCGGGTACCATCCTCCCGCGGCGCTCACATGCCGACGCCCAGCGCTTTCCTCATGTGCTCGTAGACCACGTAGGAGATGCTGACGGCCGGAATGACCTTCAGGAAGTTGGGCGCGATGCCACGGTACAGTCCCACCACGCCTTCCTGAGCCATGATGCTCCGAAACAGGGACACCATGGAGAGCTGAGGGGCGCCGTTCACCGAGGCTGGTGGAAAGAGAGAGAAAGAGAGAGAGAGAGAGAGAGAGAGAGAGAGAGAGACGACACAGGGAGTAGTACAGCTTTCATTCTCTACATCCATCCATCCATCACGCTCTCCATCTCTCCTCCACCCTCTCACCCTGGGCTTGCATGCGTGTCCGGACGAGGGCGAGTGGATATGACGCCAACTGTCCGCAGGTGCTGGAGACCGTTCCACACCCGACCAGCACCAGTACGCCCGGGTCGGCCGAGCCGCCAGCGTGTCTCTGCAACCAGCCGTTCTTCAGGGTCTGGATCCACCGAAAGCAAGAGATTAAAACCCTGGACTTATCGTTCAGGTTCGGGGGTGGAGGGGTTGGGAAATGACGCACCTCATAGACGGCGAGGTCGATGCCCGCGTATGGGATGATGCCCAGTATGTTGGGTACGTAGCCTTTGTAAAAGGCCCGTACGCCCTCCTTCTGCAGGATCTGACGGGCGCAGTCGAACACGCCCGAGTACTGACCCGTCTTACGCAGGGTGAGTCGGGTCTTCAGCACCTGACGAGAGGAAACGCAGCACCGCTGACCACTGATTGGTATGTGTAGAGTGTGTGTGTGTCTATGTGTGTGTGTACCTCCATGGGATATATGGTGGTTTGCGCCGTGGCGCCGGCCAACGACCCGGCGACGAAACGTTCACGAACCTTTAAACTCCCGCCTTCCTTCTTTCCATGTATCAGTGTCTTAATCTGCACACACACACACACACACACACACACACACACACACACACACACACACACACACACACACACACACACAC
>JAOUQU010419334.1:0-10874 GCA_028566735.1 Ammoglanis amapaensis
CCCGACCCGGGGATCGAACCCGGGACTTCTTGCTGTGAGGCGACAGTGCTGTAACCACTCAGCCACCGTGCCGCCCTCCTAGGAACTGTAGGAACTGATATTAAAATAATAAAGACCACTAAAGTCGTGATTCATTTTGTAATTCTGTGTATGAACAAATGAAGCAGGTTTTCAGAAAATCATCTCCATTATGTTGTGTAGTAAAAAAAATCCAGAACCAGATTTGTTTTATTTTGTGTACATTTCAGCCTAAACATCACAGGATCGTTTAAGACTCGTAATGCCAAGAGAGCTACATTAACAATTCTAGAACAAACAATTACACACAACTTCAGCAGAAGTATTAATCACACACTCGGCTTCTGGAAAAGTTTTCGTTTAAAAAAGCTGAACATATAGATAAACTAATGACGTCAATTCTGGGTGTCGTGGTATTTTGCTGACAGTTGTATTATTAGAACTTTTAAACGATTTCGTAATTTGGCAGATGCAATGACATTCAGGAGAAAATGTACACATAACAAGACACAGGACATAGTATAGGGTTCAGAACATATTTATTTACTTAATCCAACATGACAGAAACGATCTTGTGAAAGATTTTTCTCATTAAAAATCTTGTCAGACCCCGAACACCAATTAAAGGCATAAAGAAAATACGACTTCAGTGATTTACTATAAGTGATTGCTGGAATCGGGGTGGGATGGGGGTTGGGAATGTACCTACAAATGAAGGATTTACAAGCAGCAGGGTTCAATGGGGGCCAAATACGGTAATTGAAGCAAAAGATTTTGCGTGTATGTAAGTCATTGCAACAAATATTACATGAAAACAAACATCATGAGGAGAGAGTAATGGTGCTAAATGGTCAAAGTTCAGCATGGATTGGGAGTTTCTATTAATGCAGCCGCAGACGAAAACAATAACAGGTTTGATAAACAACTTTAGCTATTTATTGTATTAACGCATTCATGCACGATTCATTTATGTACAGACTTCCTTTAGGAAAGTGTCCATACCTGTGTTGTGTTTCTCTATCGCACAGTGTTGATCATCTGATTCATGTGGTTTCCATGGAGTACACTTAATACCATAATATGGGTTTACCTAAAATAGCCAACATTGTATATGACACAATACATGCACACATTTACATACTTCTTTGTACAAAGTTAAGAAATAAAAGTTAAATTCCCTGTCTTTGCCTGATTCAAGTAGGGAACAATTCATATCATAAAGTTTTGCATTCCATTTTTAAAGATTTTAAAGAGATCGTTAAAATTGGAGATACTTACCCAAAAAAATCGGCAAGTGTACAACAAACCCTTCAGAGTCCACACAGCTGTCGTCCACAAGCTGTAGTTTCCCATTTTTCAACATTTTAGAGACACATTTTTGCTACTTAACTGTAAAAGTACATTACAAAATGACAACACGGTTTATTCACTGTAAACACAGTGACATGCATTTTTGTAGCAGCAAAATTATACACCCTCTAGAAATGGTTCAATTAACTGTTAATGGAAATATGTAAGTAAGTAAAGGAATATATTATAATCATAAATATAAATTTTTATGTCACCTGTTTAGCAGGTCAGTGGTTGTTCAAATCCTACTACCACCAATTTCTCACTGTAGTCTGTCTCATTGTTTGAGATAAAAGCATTGACTAGATGTTATAAATGATTTAGTTTATGAAACTTTTATTGAACCATAGCAGCATTTCGGCTGTTCCCTTTAGGGGTCGTGACAGTGAAACGTGGTCTGCAATGTTGATTTGGCATAGTCATTTTCATCCCACACCCCGTTACTACAGGCACTTGTTGTGTATACTTGTTGCTAACTGACTAGTGTCATTCATGACTTTTATCCAACTCTTGGTGCTGGTGTGTTTGCAGAAAATCCTACCGCTGCACCTGGGCACTATACTACCTAACACAGTAAATAAAACCCAATATTAAAAACTATGTATTCTGTATTTTGTTAAACTTTATTTATATAAAAAATAATGGTTGCCTGGAATGGCTTAAAACATTTTTTAAAAGCTTTCAGATTCAAGAGTCAAAGATTTATTGTCATATGCACAATGAGAACGCAATCTTCCTTGTACAATGAAATTCTTACTTTGCTGCTCGTTGAGATTGCCAGAATTCCCAGAATTCTGTAATCATTATAAGTGACCAATCAATCATCTGTTAGTTTTCCTGAGAATGTTCTGCATATGATTGATATGTTTAATTTTCACCTTTAACATTGTGTCCATGTACATACACAAAAAGTTTGGACTTAAGACAGTAGAGGAAAACTAGTTCGTTTCTTCCAGATGAAATCAGAATCTAGCCAAAATAAAAGCATACCTGGCTTGTCAAGTTGCAGGATATCAAGATTTCATGTGGAGTACAAATAACGTCCTTCATTCAGTTTCAGTCACACAGTAGTAGTATGTGCAGGCTGATCTGTCACTCTGACTGAAAGTTGTAATACGAACACAATCCTAATTTTGGTTCTGTTGTCACTGAGTGCATTTCCTTCCCGTGTTTGCTTGGGTTTCATTTTGGTATTTACATCAGTATCAGTAGTCGTGATAGCATCTGGGTTGTCTGGTGGAATTTATTCTTTATTAAGTCGTAAGCCTAGGATCTTCCCAGGAAAATGAACTTTTATATTATGAACTTTTATAGTAGAACTGTGAACTTGTACAGTAGAACCATTAACTTTTACAGTAAACTGGGAACTTCTATAGTAGACCTCCCTGTGTTACTTGTTATAGCTGTACAAAAACAAAGATTAGTTTCTCATTTCGGATTGTTTACCCTGCTTTTTCAACATGTTGACTGTTGACTGTGCCAATAGAAAGAAAGTTATATTCTTCGCCAATATTGCATTCAAGAAAATAGGCTCTCCATCTCTGCCTTATCAGATCTCAACACTAAAGCAGATAAAACGACTACAAATTGTTGCATATGACTCAAGCCACCCCACAACTTTTTTTTACTCTGCTTCCATTTAGGCATAAATGTATGTCCCTAGTGTGGAAACAAATAGGATTTGGGAAGGATTTTGTTCTGTTTTCCATAGCTGATTTTAATAATATAACAAAGAGGTGAATGTTTGTGGGTTATGGGGGGCATCGTAGGTAGTGGGTATGTATTCACTTAAACACAGTTAGGTATGTATGTATGTAGGTATGTTGTGATTTTATGTGGTACCTTACTTTCGGTTACTTAAAATCGACAACAAAGAGGTGCTCCAGAAACAAGGACATGATATCTTGGTTTTCATCTGTACAATTATAAATAATGAAACGTTCTGATCATATTTTGTACTTGATGGTAGTGGTGGTGTCGGTGTGTGTGCGTGCGTGTGTGTGTCCTGTGATGGGTCTCACTGTTACACTGATACACTAACCAAGATCAAAGAGGTCAAAGATGAGTAAAGGAAAAACATTTTATTGAAACGTGCTTTAGTGAGGATGTTTCTTTATTTCGCCACTAGAGGGCAGAAAATGAATACAATATACAAGAACATATTATTTCAACAAGAAGCCCCATCTACCCTTCTATCTACATCTTCAACACCTTATTCCTCCCAAGCTGTGTTGCTCAGGTTTCTCCACAAGATGGTGCACATGCTTTTCTGTACAAATCATCTTGATGTCCATTAATTTTTGTGCACTAAAATTTCTGCAAGTTTGTTTTGAAACTATATTAAATACACACTAGGTAAATTATTTTATTGAGTTTATTTGATTCATACAGTATAAGATGGTTAAATTAGTCAGTATAGGGGCTCTTTTCTGGTCTGTAGGGAAGAAACTGCACTTGCAAGATCACAAGTTGACGGCCTGAACACATTGAAGACTAGTTATGCAAACACTAGAGACACTATCTAAAGACATTCGCCCAGTAGCAGAGTTGCCAGTTTTGTAGTTTTTCTGCATAATCGGACTTGTTAGAAAATCCAGTCGTGTGTAAAAATATTATTTAAAAAATAGTTTTTTAAAACATATAACTCAATAAAACTTTTATATAGTTGTCTCTTCAGAGCTTTGGTAGTACGATGAACATTGTCTCCAGGCCTGAAGAGAGAGTCTTGTGTAAAAATCCACTAAGAGTTGCCCAGTGTGGCTTTAATATATTTAGACTTCACGACATAGAGGCACCTTTATAATTCTACATGTTTCTGATTCCTAACACATCCCCAAAACATTCAATGAACATTCATATCTATGACTGTTTTGTGTCAATGTTTCTCTCTCACAAAGACTGATATTTGGCTCATTTACCAGTAGGTGGAGCTGTTCGATTGGTGCTCGCCATTACTTTCTTAGAATTATCATTTATCAACCAGAATTTTGTTTGTGCTTGATATAATTTTAGTAAAAAAAAAATACAGAATAAAGATGTGTGTATTGAAAAAACAATACTATAAAACAGAACTGTTTACAAGGACAGTAAAAGTTAAACATTGTGTTGGATTAAATCTCAGTGATTTCCACACTAAGTATTTGAGTGCAGTAAAAGTCTGCATGCTGATTAAAATATCACTTTTTATAAACGAGGGACAGACAAGAAGTCCAGATAACTGATGACAGTAAAAGAAAAACACAAAAAAATACAATATTGCAGAAAAATATTTGTGCATGAACCATTTTTAGTTTGGCATGACATCCATCATATTAATATAGTTAATTAAAGGTGCTGCATGTATGATTCTCTTATACCATAAACAGCAGCCCTGCCCAAATAGAACAGCCACAATCTAATACCACAAAGACAATTTAAACAAAGACTATCTACTTTTTTATCCAAAAAACTAGATTTTTATATTCAAATGTTTTATTTCATTAAAAATATTACATAAATCAAGGGTGTTCTAATGCCTCGTTAGCCTAGCCTGTTAGCACTGCTAGCCAAGCCCGCTAGCTAACGCTACATGAAAGCTTAAACAACCAGTTTATCAACCAGAATTTTAATGTAAAGTGCTTGATATAATTTTAGATAAAATACAGAATAAAGATGTGTGAATTGAAAAAACAATACTATAAAACGGGCAGAACTGTTTAAGTTCAAGCATCCGTAAAAAGATAAAATAAAAAGTTTCTTTAAAATGTTTCTCTCTCACAAAAACTGATATTTGGCTCATTTACCAGTAGGTGGAGCTGTTCGATTGGTGCTCGCCATTCCTTTCTTAGAATGACTTCTACATCGTGAAATGATGAACATTGTGTTTCCTGTCATTAATCTAAGAGTGTAAAACATGAATAATAAATAAACAGAAAAACGGGCAAAACCGGACTGGTTTCATTAAACTCGATCTGCTGCACGGTTTGTACTTCATGTCAGGACGGTTTAATACGATATAAAGTTGGTTGTGTGATGAATGTTTAGAATTTGATGTTATTTGAAGGATTTTTGTGGAAGGAAGAGACGAGCAAAGTACACGCATGCGTGATTGTTAGCTGAGTGATGGCAGTGGAGCACACCGCGCATGCGCGATTGTTGGCCCGATCGATAGCACACCGCGATCGTTTCCATGGCGATTATGACGTGATGACGTAGGCACAGTGTTCTTAGAGTTGATTACTTGCACAGCTCCACGTTTTAGCTACTTCAAAAACGACATTTATTATTGTTTTGAGACACGATGCCTTGCTTATCTTGGGCTCGCATTTTTAAAAAGGTACGACAAATATATTATTGATTTAATTTACTTGTATTTCATCTACAATATTATAATTACAGTATATTAAATTGTCATAATTGTTTGTACGGTAACAAACATGATTACTATCATCATGCATGTTGTTGTTATTGTTATTTACAGTGTTTTTTGTAAAGATAAATGCATATTTTTGTGTTTGCATGAGCAGAAAAAGAAAAAGTCTCCTGTAGAATGTATAGAGAAGACAGTCAGCTCTCCAGAAGAGTAAGAAACAAATAAAGCATTAACAGATATCACACCTTTAATTTCATATTAATGTTTATGTATAGCTCTGATATTTCAAGTTAGATTTTTATTTTATTTTATTTAATTACTAGGCTGCCAGTAGAGGCGAAACCTGGTCACCCTCCAAAGACTTCATGCAGACCATGGTCAGCCATCAAGGGCTTTTTCAAACGTCTTAAGGTAAAAGATGATTTATTCAGTGAGGTAAATGCTTTACGTTATAATGTCTCGTGAGTTGTATGCATAAAATGGACCATTGTTTTGGGCTTGTGTTTTTCTAAACAGAAAAAGAAAATCACAAAGGAAAATGACAACAACTCACCTGCTCACATTACAGAAAGGTACTGCAAGTGCTGTAGGAAATTACACTTGATGAGTGTCGTTTTTAACTTAAGATCAACTCTCCTTGATCAATCAGGATCAAGACAGGGAAAACACCATTAGCGGGGTTTTAATGATGTAATAAGAATGTTCAGGGCGTGGTCCCATCCTTGCTCCCAGTTTATTAAAGTACATTTTCTGATCCTGTAAATAAATACATATGTGTTTGTAATGCACTTTATTTTGTATTAAGAAGTAAATACAATGTGTGTTTTGGGACACATTTTGTTTCTTTTTTCAGCACCTTTAGTGATGTTCAAACTTTTTCTAGTCCTGAGGAAGAGCATGAAAGTCAAAATGAAGAGACTCCATCATCTTCATCCAGCCTCTCCCTGGACAGACAGCTACAGTTAATGAGCGGAGGGTACGATTTACATGTGTATAGTTTTAAAGCCTGATACAGCACGTCGACTCCAATCAGCAGTGTGGTTGTATCTGCATGTTTTTTTGCAGGTTTGTGGATTTAGAGAACGACTGTGATGTGAACGCCATTATTCAGTGTTTGTTCAGCACTGAGCAGTTCTACACACAGCTCATGTTTGAAATGAATGATCCATCCGTAATACAGATTCCATCCAATAATCTGATCAGGTAATAAAAGACAATACATGTTAACCCACTCAACTTACACAGTGCTAGTACAGTCGAATCGGGATGAGAGTTTATTTCTCTTTTCAGCACCTCTAGTCAAATTCCGAAGGTTTCTAGTCCTATGGAAGAGACTCCATCACCTTCATCCCGCCTCTCCCCGGACAGACAGCAGCAGTTGATGAGCAGAGGGTACGATTTTCATCCATGTAATTTTAAAACCTGACACAGCACATAAACTCCGTCAGCAGTGTGTTTGTATCTTCCTGGTTTTTGTAGGTTTATGAATTTTGGGAACAGCTGCTATGTGAACGCCAGTGTTCAGTGCTTATTCAGCGCTGATCAGTTCTGCACACAGCTCCTGTTTAAATCAAATGATCCATACATAATTCAGATTCCAGACAATAATCTGATCAGGTAATGAAAGACAATACATGTTAACCTACTCAACTTATACAGCGCTAGTACAGTTAAATCATTTGGTTTGCCTTTTAAATGTCGATTGTCTCTGGTAAAATGTGTCTTGTGCTCTTTTAGGTGTTTTACTGAGCTGTTGTGGGAAAGAGACAGCATCAACTGTGATCTGAAGGACGAGCTCATGTTAAACCTGATTAATCAAGCTTCTGAAACCAATCCAGAATTTACACCGTACCAGCAGAATGTGAGAAAGTGTCACTGATCATGCCTGCACGGAAGATACATACAGTTCTTTAGCAGAGTTTTCAATGTTGTAATTGTGTGTATATGTAAATCTTTGCATGTTTAGGATGCCCACCAGTTTATGTTCCACTGCCTGACAGAAATGGAGCAGATATTTAACTTGGCAGGAGACGTGGGTTCTGATAACCCAGTTACAGCAAATTTCAGCTTTCAACTCACAAGCGTGATCACATGCCAAGGGTAAAAACACTGACCATATTCACACAGTCTCTCATTTTAATTCACAATGTAGATCACAGATCTACATATCATGTGTGTTTGCAGATGTGGAGCCGAGAAAAGAAGAAATGAGGTCTACAATCACCTCTCTCTGGCTCTTCTGGATCATGGAACAGTTCAGGACTGCCTCAAATTCTTTATTATGGTAGGTGTCCCATAGAGACGTGAAAGTTCCTACATGTACATGGTGGTTTTTAATGTTCCCACCTTTTTTAATACAACTGCAAATAAATTATCCAGTATAACCAGATTTGAAGCAGGAGCGAATGTATTGTGGTCACACACAAGCGGATTAGAGGATTTCACCATCACTTAAATACTTCAAAAAGTTTCTGTTTCTGTTTTTGTTGCTTATCTAGGGTGAGGAAGAAATTGAATGCAGATGTGAGGTCTGCGATTGCACGTCTGCCATTTGCGTGCGGACATTTAACACTCTGCCCAGGTGAGCTGATATACCGTGTGTGTATCTGTGCTCCAGCACTAACACTGAGCAGCACATAGATTAAAACGATTCACCTGTTTCTGCCTCTTTGCAGGTATCTAATCTTGCAGCTGAAACGATTTACGGTCTCTCCAAATTATTACCTGATGAAGGAGAACAAGAGTGTCCAGCTCGACTCGGTATTACTACTGAGAGAGCCCAGGCAGAGGTAAAAACACACACTAATACAGTTCAGAAAACACATGCAACTGAAGAACAAACAGAGAAAATGGATCTAAACTGTCTGTTTATTTCTCTTTTTTATAGTGAAACTGTCCAAGAGGAAAAGAAACACCTAGACACAGAAGGTGTGTCAGTTATAAACAACTGGATGAACTTTTATTTCGCTCACTTGGCACCAAAGTGCATAAATTCTGGTATCATGTGATACATAAATGCATTACTTTAGAGTTTCTGTAAGATTCTGGTACCTCAGTTTCCATGGGCCAAAGCATTACACAATTACGGATGTGTAAATTTCATTGTGCGTCCACTGTTGTAATTAACATGTTATATCAGTGCTTATTAATGATTCTGTAAGGTATCATGGCACATCTTAAGGCCGTATTACTTCTAGAGTAACTCATCCTAACTGCCATTACTGTTCTGTGTTTCTTTCATATGTGTGTAGAATACAGGAAAGCAGCAGAGCAAACTGACATGCATGAAGTGGTGAGGCAGAGAGAGAAAATATATCAAAGCTTTATTTTAAGAGAGCTTTTAGAAAATATTAATATTAAGCTAGAATAAGTATGGTATAGAATATAACTAGATTCAGAGTATACAAACAGAAAGAAGTGCAGTTGCAGGATGTCTGTATGGTTTGTGTTGACTTTTTGTATAGGATCAGTTGGTCAGATATTCGTTGGTCAGTGTGCTGAATCACTTTGGAACGATCATAGACTCAGGTAACATTTATCACACTAGAACGTGCAGAATAGACAATCCAGTAGTTTTATAATCTAGGTAACACGTTTCTGTCTCCATCAGGACATTACACATGTGACTGCTACAGTCAGACAGAACGTTTCTGGCTGTCGTACGATGATGATTATGTCACACTGACAACAGATGAAGATATCCTTTATGACAGGCAGGAGAGTGCTTACGTTTTAGTCTATGAAATGACGTAAGCATGTTAATGTCATACAGATTCAGCTGCTTCCTGTATTGAACACCAAAAATCAGGTGAATGTTTCATCAACTTCTCGTCCCATCATCCAAACATCTAAATATATTAGAAAAGAAATCTACAACTGGAGAAATATTAGCATGTAGAAGTAAAAAAAAAAAAAGCTTAAAATTTGAATAAATAAATTTGTATCCTTTTGGATTTAAAGCTTTCGTTGATGACATTGTGATCATGTGGCCATTATTGTTTAATAGGAATTATAATGTCATAAATAGCACGTTGGTTACATTCATGATGGGACAGGTCATTTTTGTCTACACAACATTCATCAGTTTAATGTCAAACACAATTATGGATTATTTGGTAATTGCAATTCTCCTCACTTGCATGTAGTTGGACTGTGAGACGAAACCCGGTAAAACATGGAGAGAACATGCAAACCTCTCACAGAAAGAATCCAGAATGCTCCGCAACTTCTTGCTAGGAAGCACGAGTGCCGTTCTGATGGCACCTGCCAGCACAGGATTTTTATTTTTCTTAAAACATTGTAAAAGCATTGTAATAAATAAATAAACTTGATTTAAAATATTTGTGTTTGTGTCTTTGTTATTAGGCTATAAAATGAATGACAGCTTTTTAGCCACTTATGACTGTAGTGCCAAAGCACTAAATACCAATAATGTTTTTGAACATTTCATGTTCATGCTTCCTCAGATAATTTCCAATATGCACAAAATTATTTTCTACAAAACAACAAGCACTGCACACAGCAAACTAAATACTTATACATAGTGATGCATCCAGGCCTTGAAGTTTCTTCAGCTGCAAGGTATCTGAATAAATGTGTATGAAGGGCACAAGGTTTTAATTTGTAAACACAAACGAAATATACAAAACTTTGTCCATGTCCACGACCAAAAGTTGTGTGTTGCAGTCTGTAATGCTGCAGTAGATTCCTGTTTGTGGCTATTTGTAAATCTTACACCGCCACAAAGGTAATAAAGAAAAGAATATTTCACTTGTCTATAACTGTATAGCTATTGGAACATGAAAACAATTGATCCGATTCAAACCAAGACTTCAAACATCAGTCAAGAAAGTAAATACTGGATCAAATTAACTCAGCTGTTTATTTTATTTATAATTTAAAAGACACATAAATTGTATCTACAGTAACTAAACAAACACTAAAATGTTACACTTGCTTGTCCATGTATAATTACGGATCTACACACAATTCAGTCAGTAAAGTATAAAAGCACACCCCAGACCCCCTGCTAAATGAGATCTAATCCCGGGTTCCAGACTAACACTGTCTCATCATCCCAAGGACAGTAAAAGTTAAACATTGTGTTGGATTAAATCTCAGTGATTTCCACACTAAGTATTTGAGTGCAGTAAAA
>JAOUQU010419345.1:0-10874 GCA_028566735.1 Ammoglanis amapaensis
AGCCAATACTCACAATTAACCGGGTAGTGATCGTAACCACCACCCGGAGCTGCTGTATCTTGCCGGTGGTGTATATGAAGGTTCCCCGCCTGTCCCGGTCCTGGGCGCCGCAGGATCGTCCGACGTTCGCTCCTCGGTTCTACCGCGTCAGTCCAGCTGCGCTCCCGAGCCCTCGTCGGTCTCCTGTAACGCGCTCTTTTTACGCCGTCCACAGTGTTTCCACACGCACGCACCACTCAGCTTCACGCCCGCCGACTCGTGTGTAGACCCAGTTCCTCCTCCTTCTCGTGTTTCGTCGCGCCGTGTGACGTCACCGGCTGCCGTATACCTTTCCTTGTGTTCTCTCGAGTCCTGTCAGCCAGTCTCTTTTAAAAGAAAAGACCCCCCACAAACACACCCATCCAATCTAGGAATCAGTCAATTACCCCCGCAGAGCTCAACCCCATTGGCCATCCAACTGCACGTCCGTAATTACATCAAGAAAAAAAAGAAAAGAAAACCCACACCACGCTTTGAAACAAATCACTGCAATCCACACTACACTGCACAAAAAAAACATCAAAAACACCCACACACGACAAAAACAAATCCAAATTATTCTTTTCACCCATCTCACACAAGCATCTGTTAAATGCTGATGATTGGGTGAATGGCTCACTAGGTAGCATTGTTGACTCACAGCATGACATTTTTAGAAATAATCCTCAAGTTCTGTGTGGAGTCTCCCCATGTCTGTGTGAATTCTTTAATCGACACTCCAGTTTCCAAATACATCTATGTGTGTGTTCCACCATGACCCTAAATAGGTTAAAGCGCTGGTAAACTTAGATAATTAGATGAATAGAATATCCTGGCAGGTGATGCACCTAGAATTAATGATGTTGCTTTGCATGCAACTCATGTGTAAACCATCTTAGAACTGTTACACACTTCCGAGAAGAGTTGCAAAGAAAAACGTGGCTTCTAATCTACCACGTGTGGGGAAATTCTTTGCCCCGTGGACCAGCTTCATCCCTGTTCTGTAAGGTTGTGTGCAGAGCCGGAAAAGGAGCATCGCACACGTGTGTGTAGAGTGTGTCTGTGTCAATGTGTGTATGTGGGTGGCTGGGTGTGTATTGCATCTCTGCGTACTACATGTTCAAATTACGTCCAGCTGTAGACTTTCAGATCCTCGTGAGCTGTCGTGATTGGCCTCCGCAAACCCCACCCCCCAGACATTTCAATGTACCCAAAACGAGACGCAGGCAGACACCGGAGGAGGAGGTCGCCATGGAAACCGACAGCCTCTTACTGAGACGGCGTTCTCACAGAATCCCAAACACGACATTTTGATTCAGGGAAACACCTTTCTTTGCATTTTACACGTACAGCCACAGACTTCTTCCTGCCTATTGTAGACGATCATGCTTAGTGAAAATAATAATAGTCTAGAACATTTCTGTTTACATATACATTTTAGATTCATTTTAAACATTACAGTAGTATTTTACATCTTTTTAATTCATTTCTTTTTTTTTTCATGACTGTTACTTCCGGTAATCTATTCACTTCACGTACAGATGACATGAGCTGTATTAAACTGAGAATACACCCCGTGACTTCCATTTTCAGAAACATCTCAGATGAAAGGGAGGGAGAGCTTTGTTGCAGCCCAACGCCAGAGCTGAACGTTCGGTTGTTACCTAGCACTGTGAGTACCAGGAAACAGAGAACATCCTGGTGAGCCACACACTTAAAGCAAGTGTGGGAAGTCCATTACAACTAAAGCGACTCGGTTTCCTAGAAGATTGCTGATCGAGAACAGTGGTTATGCTTACTGGAATATAATAAGCACAACAGAATCATCATTCACATCAATGAATACAAGAACATTGCTAGTTTACATTCCATCGTTATGATTTGCTGTTTTCCAGCTGTCTTATCAAATAGTGAATTTTAGTTCCATCCATTATCTAGTTTTACCACCGCTTAATCCTAATTAAGGTCACATATTGGGTGAATTCACTGAACACCTCTTGTTTCATCTTCATGCATATCTATGCTCATTCTCAGCATATAGCAGACGCCTTTATCTAAAGTGACTTGCTCAAGGGCCCAACAGCAACAAACTATCAGTAGTGGGACCACTACCCTAACCATTAAGCACAGACAAACCTGAACAAACCCGGGGAGTAATTATGGGTTTGGTGCCTAGCTCAAGGTCATTTCAGTCATGACCTTTTTTGTTGACGGTTGGAATCAAACCGCCAACCTTCCGATCACAGGCCTTATTTCACAAGAATAGATTTAATTAGAATAAAAATACATAAAAATAAGGATAGTTTGCAATTGGCCAGTGTATCTGTGCAGTCGTATTGTTAGTATTTTGGAGGATTGTTATTTTCTGTGAAGGACCTTTACATTGACGAGTGTTTAGAACTCATCCAGATCCTTCAGACTTCAAGAGTCTCTCATGTGCATTCTCATATACAGACCCCAAAGGTATTTATCGGATATATGTCAGGGACATTAGATGGCCTTTGCAAAAGCTTGATTAAATCTTTTTTTGACGATGCATCAAGCCACTCTAGGTTGAGAACATTCAGCTTCGGTCGTCTGATGTGCAACATCTTTCTCTCTGAGATTTCATCTGTCATTTCGGAATCATCTATAGTCAGGCTGCCCAGTCATCATTCACTGATGATGTATCACGAAATGTAGAGATGAGAGGGCTGGGCAAACAGACAGCAAATGTTTTAAAGTGATGAGAATGCTCTATTATATGAAAGAAAATGAGCTTAAGAAAGAAATAAGGAAAAACAAAAAGGAGATGAGGGATGGAACAAAAGGAGCAGATAGATGTTACTTTTTAGGTGGACAGAGTGACCCACAGCATTCAGTATTCTGTCAGTACTATCTAACAAAATATATTCCAGTAGTTATGGATACAAGCATCACAAAGTGTTTAATAGCATGTTTAACTATTTATGTGGGAAAAGGCCAGTTTATATGTATATAGCTTGTTCATACACAGTGACGATTCAAAGCGCTTCACATTAAAAAATTATTTAAAAGCATTATAAAAGATCTTGAGAAAGTAAGTGCTAAATTTACAGCTTAATCATAGGCACGGGAGAATAGAAAAGCTTTAAACCTGGAGTTAAATAGTTCTATATTATAGGAAAGTCTGTTCTGTTCCAATTATGTACAGTATAACGGCTACATGCTGATTCGCCAGGTTTAGTTTGGACTCAGGACTCGACTAGCTGACCTGAGTCCAGGGATCTAAGAGATCTGCTGGATGTATATTGTCTTTATTTGTCTGAGATCAATTTGGGGCCAAATCCATTTAGTGATTTATATTCTAGCAGCAGCACTTTCAAATCTATTCTGAAACTGACCGGAAGCCAGTGTAGAGATATGGACATAACATATGATATGCATGCATTTGGATAACCTTTAGACCCTAGGAAATCAGTAGCATGCAGTAAAATATTTTTGTCAAAGAAACTGGCAAAGGTGGAAATAAGATGGAGCTAAACCCATCCGATTGTTAGTACTTCTGTCCTTAACATTTACAATAAAAATACGTACACAATAAAATGTCTCAGAACTATTTATTGCTTGTCACTGAACTGAATCCCTTCAGCAGCTCCCATTAGGGGGTCACCGAAGCAGATTCTGGTCCACATCATATTAGAATTGGCCACAACAAATGTTCAACCCAGATTTGTGCATCCTAATAAATAGGGTGGTGCCCAACTGACTAGTGGCCATATTGACGTATGAGTTCAGACTTTCTGTGCTAAGAAAAAAATCCCAATGCTCCACCAGGGTCCTTATTGTTCGTCACTAATAAAACTAGATGCTGCCACAATAGATCTGGCTCATATAGCAGACGTTGGCACGGTTTATGCTGGATGCCCATCATAATGCAACCCATGGGACTGAAAGCACAGTAATAGTGCACCTCCCAATAGCGAGGCTGTTTTGGCCATAAACCAGCAACACCAGACATTATAACTGGCCGTGCAGATGGCCAACTGGCTGATAGCGCTACTGAGAACCGTAGATTTATGGTCCTTAGCAGTAATGGGCTGGCACGCTTAGCCCCTATCCAATCAGACGGTATGTCCATAACAATCTTAATTTAAAGGCAATAGATTTTATATTTTATTTTAGCTCCATAGTGATATGACTTCTGTAAATATATCATTAAGTTATAATTCGGACACAAAGGGTAAATAGGGAGGCCGGCTTGAAGCTTTACAGATGCTGGTTTATTACAGTGTGTTAAAAAAGTGACACCCAAAATAAAAATGCAGAAAACACTGGCAGGTTTTAAAACGCAGAGCTGATCCTGTGCAGTAAAAAGGGAGGGACTCCCTGCTAAATGAACGGGAGAGCCCGATGGTGTGTCTACCACGCCCTTCACTGTGTACGTGCCTGCTTCAAAAAACAAGATAAAAAGAGGGAACACTTTACACTTACAGCAACCCCTGCAGCAGCGTTATGTCCATGTTACACATAAAACATCATCTTCTTATGTTTATTGTAAATACTAAATGTGTAGAACCATAAAATGGTGAAGTGATGAGCAGTATGGGGTTTGTTTAGGGTGGGGGAGGGGAAGGAGATTCTGCAATGCAACACACTGAATAATTCATAGTGTCTATGCATACCCTCCCAAACAGACAGAGAGAGCAGTCCAGGTAGGCGTGGATCACTTGTATATGTGCCTCTTAATCCATGTCCATGGCGCCTGCAGAATATCATGGAAACACATAAACCTGACTGCTCAACACAATATAAATCCAACACACTCATGACTTTTACATTTATATTAATGTTTTTTGATTAATTTGTACAAATCCTAAAATGTACGACTTGTAATGTTGTAATGTTTTTGTAATGTTCACGTTTACAGTGGAACTGATTAAACTGATGCCACAGGGTTGTACTTAAGTCAAACTGTTTGCATTTAAAACAAATTCTCCCCACAAGAAATAATGTAAATATAATAAATGTGTCCGGTGCCGACCACACACACACACACCTTTAGAATGTCTTAAATAGTATTTTTGTTAAAAAAAAACCACACACGAATATCTGCTTTAAATAGACATTACCAAATCTATATAAAAAACACTAGAAAAAACTATAGGAATAATTCCAAACTGTGTAAAAGCACATTGGTGAAAAAGTATTTAAAATGCTAAATAAATATCTAATCCTGTGAACACACACTTCCCAGTGGATCAGTAACAGTCTACAGAGCACCCAAGTGTGAAATGTGACTGGAATGTTGGGGTGAGATAAAACATTGAACCTTTATTTTATATTAATAATTGTAATAATCATTTTATTATTTTGTCAGTTAAAAAAGAAGTTCAAGACTACAAACAAATCATAGATAATTTTTATACATTTTTTTTATCTAAAATGTTTCAACTTTTCCAGAAACTTTCGATTTAATTAAATTATTCTTATTATTAAATATTGTTCATGCATTCGTATTGTTGGAATATTTTCTTTAAAATCCTGCCTTACATGAATGGATTGGATACACCTCAGGATCAAAATAATCATGACAATGCAGAATGAAAGGAAAAATGTATGACCTTAAGTATATGAGTATTTAATCTCTGATGCACGCCTCTTTTTTTCCATAAACACATAGTCTTTGATTTTGACCGCCAGGCACATTGGTAGAAGCCATTACTAATTCCGTTAATATTAACACAGCATGGCGAGTTGATGGAATATGAAACAGCCCAGTGGGTGGGGACTGAATGGTTGAACAGCATGCAGAAAAGCCCTAGGCTAAGATTTTCCATCACAGAAAAAAACATTACACTGATAAAGTCTGGGTTTGGATTAAAAGGAGACACGCGCCGACTAAATATAGCTGACTCCAGATCTGTGATTCAGTCAGTCCACCCCCACATTTCTATTTTTCTCAGCTTAACGTAACACCAGAACCATTTAACTTGAAGCCAAGGTTTAAAATAAAATCCAATTTACATGAGTTTCCATTTACCAGAATGTAGCTGAGATGTTTGGTCAACAGTCACCAGTGAATTTCGTTTGCATTCATGTGAATAGCACTCAGCAAGGTCTCATATAATCTTTTCATAAATACATTTCCAGATGTTCCAATAATATAACACTATTATAAATACTTTCCACAATGTTCCAAAGTTAAGCTAATTACTATCATCTTTATCTAATTTTCATTTATGATGCAAATAAATACTACAGTTCATACTACTGTTCTAAATTCAAAATTTAGAGAGTTCAAAAACACAGATTTATTTTGAAAAGCGCCAATAAAAACACTCAATTTATAATTTAGTAAAATAAATTCCTTAATAAATTGAAGCTTCAATATCCTTAATGGCTGAAAGTATACCTAAAACATCTAGTAAAATTCTTAATGATGCAACATGCGCCCACAAAAGCTTTTCATAATCTCATAGTATATGAAGATGTGTTAAACCATTATGATCAACAGTTTCCGAATTTTAATCTATGGTCTTCATTTCTAATTTATTGGAAGAATTTTACTTTCCAGTTCAAATTTTTCACCTTCCATTCTCAGAAAAGATTTTGTCAGGCATTTAACTAAATTTTAAAAGTCCAAAATGTCAATGTCACAATTTTCATACATTTTTCATTTCCAGAAGAAAACGTCTGAGAAAGTCTGACAGGCAGTCGAGCATTAAACTCCCAGTATGATGACATTTCCTGTTTCTCCTCATCATATTTTCATTCTCAACCATCCCAACCAAGAAAGGACATGTTTGCATTTAATGCTCCTCTCTCCTCTCACTTTGTTCAGCCTGATACGTACAGTACACACATACTAAAACACAGCTGACCAAATAGGGCAACATAGACAGATGACTGTCTCAACCCCAAACAACCATCCATCCTCCACATCCCTTTTCTACCCACCCCTCCCTCCATCACAGAAAACACATAAAAGCAGATGGGACTCTGTTTTTGTAAATTTGAGTAAATCTTCAAAAACGTTTTCTTACTTAAAATCTTGATTGAAGACAGCGAGGGTGGAAAAAATAGGAATTGGTTGTGTTTGATAGATCTTAGATACAGTAGTCCAAATTTAGCACCATCAAGCTTAGCAGTAGCCTAAGGGTACTACTGGACAACAGGACTAGTAATCCAAAGGATGCTGGTTCAAACTTTGCCAATGGTAGGTTGCTGCTATTGGACCGTTGAGCAATTTTCAGCAACTAGCTCTGACTTAACTGTAACTTCTACATTCCTGCATCAGTGATGTTATTTGGTTTTGTTACAAATACTTAGCCAAACATTGTCATTATATATCATATATTATATTTTTTTTAATCTGTGTGCATATACCTCTAAAGTCAGTCTTATTTTTAAAAAAGTATTTTAAAAGCTTTGTGTCCAAAGTTTTTTAAAATAGAGAACTTAGTTGCACTACTGCGTATACCAGTAATTCATTTATTGCTCTATTTTTATTTCATTTAAATACCTTTGTGTTAAAAACGACAGCGAAATAATTGTTATATTTTTACTATTATATTATTCTTTTTAATTCTGTCAAGCGCCAATAAAAGAAACTAACATCTTAGGTCACATAGCATCCTGCATACTAAGGTATTCTAATAAAATGGATTTGAATTAAATTGTATGTACCAGGCTTTTTCTCACAATATCACACACTTTAGGTGTGGAGTTATTTTATTGTAATTTTCTCTACAGTTACAATGTAATGAAACACCTGAAATCATGACACTGAACTACACAATTTTCCATAGGTGTCTCCTTAATTGGTTCCTGATTATTCCTCTCATGTTCTACATTATCAGTGCTCATCTCCTTCCAAATCTCAAAGGCTTGACCTCAGTTTACCCAGCAAGATGGAAGCATCACCCTGCATGGGCTTTTCCACTTGGGTTTTTTTCACCCTGCTTATTACTCTGGGTTTAAGGGGGTCACTGGATCTGGATTACATGGGAGAATGATGATCCAAGACCAGTTTTCCTTTAATAAATCTTAGTCAGCTTTACTGGTGGAGATCACTCCTTGCCCTGGCGAGCAGAGGGTGGAGGAGGGAGTGTATTATTCCACATGACCTTTTCCTCTACAGAGCCCATACTCTACTGAATGACTTATAACATGCAATTTCAGCCAGAATTTAAGTGGGTAAACTATTTTATAGAACATAATAATAGGCAGATAGTTAGATGTGACTAACAAATGGTTGATAATTTATTGTTAAGCCTAAAAATCACAAACTCTTAATGTTTTTTGCCCTTTTTCTCCTAATTGTTTTTTATTTTCTAGGTGTTTTGGAGCTCCTGTTTGCAAACACAGTACAGTTTGCCACCTTTTGTTATACCATCATTGGCATGCATGCATTAAGATGCTTGCATAATCACAGTTCTGCTATATGTACAATCCACTCCAAAAGTATTGGAACAGTGAGGCCAAATCCCGTTATCTTTGCTGTAGACTGAAATCATTTGTGTTTGATATTACAAAATAATTATTAGGCAATAGATCAACAATTCACCTTGTATCTATATGTATTTGCTTCTGGATCTGATGCATTGATACATTGTCTAATTTTCATCTTGTAATGTCGAACCCAAATGACTTCAGAAAGCCTCGGATTGCCTTACCGGGGCCTTCTTGCTGTGCTGCAACAATTATTTACATTTACATTATAAATAATGTGAATAATGAATATGAGTTTTTGTCATTATTTCAGGTATACCATGATATCATTTACAAAATTTCAAATTACAATTACAATCAAATCATATGCAGAGATAACTTTTGTCAATATCAAGCGGATAGTATTGCACATTACCTTTTAAAAACAATACGCCTTAAAATTTCAGTCCCATGTTTGAGTGGAATTATTTTTTTCTTTGCCAACTTGGCAAATACACAGACATGATTGGCTATGTGTGATGGAGAGAGGGCTGGATGGAATTTCTGACTGTATTGCTCCCTGTGTGACCAGCCTTGTGCAGGTGTAATGAAACCATTTATTACTACATGCGTTAAAGAGGGTGTGTATCAGGTACCGGGGTCAGATTTGGTGTCTGCTGCAGTAGAGGAGCTATGACCGGATGATTGGATGTACCTAGATTATTAGAAAATGGGGGAGAACAAACATGGTAAATAAGCAAAAATGACCAAATATATGATAATTCAATGTGCCCTTGTGAACGTGTTGTTTACTTGCTTCGTTTATATAAATTATCTTTCTATTCAAGATCCCACTGATACCATAGACTGAAAAGCCAATTAGTAATCTCTATCACAGCCAACCATCAATGCCAATTTACATTGCTGAATTGGTGCTGACAGACAACAGCAAGGGCAAAATAATGACAACAAAACATTAGAACAACACTTCTGTCAGTCAAATTTATTTGGATGGCGGTTTTATACAATTGACATTGTATAAAAAAACCTACTATAAGCAACCCATATACAGTACTGATTATACTACTGGGGCTACCCATGGAACAAATTTTCCTAAAAGAAAACAAACCTCTGCAAGTGATTATTAATGAATTCTACCATCATAGTTTAGTCACACGACACCATAAAGACGTATACATGTCTGAGAAAAGTTTCATTGGAACCTGTTCTAATATTTTTTTAAAACACTGAAGTTATCAAAACTGGTCAATAGGTACAGGGGATTATCAAAACTTGCCATTATGAGGAAAAAAGTTCAGAAGTTAAACTTTTGGGTTTAAGTGTTGTGGATCCAGATTCAAGAGGAACCCATTTTTCTTCGGTGGACTAAGGGATATCTTATATTAACAGAATTTAAAGAAATTAAACAAACACAAAATTGTATTCAACTAAGTGTTATAACTAAAAGAAACTACTAGAGTTGCTCATTATTCAGTCCAGTCTCAGATGAAGTCCATTGTGCATTCTGGACATTCTTGGTACAAATATGCCAGGTCTTATCTAAAAGGAGCAGAATTGTTGGCACGTTGGTCGTAGCTTGCAGTTTTCAAGAGGGTAAACAAGTTTCTATCAGAACAATCTCGAGGTGAAACAACAGAAGATGTAGTTAAAGAGTGAAATCATTCACTACAACAGTAAACAGTTTTGTAGAGAGTAGAAAGCATAAACGAAACATAAACTGCTAAACCCATAAAGCAAACATATGTTAACTTATTAGACGTAATATTACTTACTTATACAACTAAATTCTAACATTCTATCATTTCACACTCAAACATTTTACCCACACATTGGGCACAGTACAGACTCGAGCACCGTGGCAAGAACCCAAGATGAAATTCCTCACACTTTGCTCAGGCATTTTCCTGGAAATCTTTAATGTTGAGATCAAAGATTATGGTCGTTTGAAGTCGGGTCTCTATGAAACCTAGACTATACAAGTGAATCATTTATTTACACATGAAGAACGAATCATGAGATGTGTTCATAGCAGTCAAACACTATGGTTTAACTCTGGTCTTTGTGTACATCTTAAATGCACCTGCTTTAGATGTTTTTTTCCCACCACTATACTTTTCAAGCACTTCTTGACCCAATCTGTGTAGTGAAACACATTTAGACACACTAGTGAGCACACACTACTGGCACCAGGGGAGCAGTTAGGAGCTTGGTGCATTATGCATGGGCTCTTCAGTAGTGTCTTGTCTATCGGAATCAAACCTTCAAACCGACAACCTTCTGATCACAAGCCCAGTTCTCTAACCACCAAGCCTCTGCTGCCCCCAAATAAGTTTCTTAAGGATTTGGGACAGAAATACAATACTATATATGTTTGCACTGGCTTAGGTGATTTCTTCTGGATGTGGTAATTGTGCTTACAGCCCCCCCCCCCCAAACACACACAC
>JAOUQU010419356.1:0-21211 GCA_028566735.1 Ammoglanis amapaensis
AATTGACGAAACGCAAGTCTAAACGCGAAATTCCATTGGTCCTTCGACTAGTCGACCAATGGAATTTGGCCGACTAGGAATTTTTTTGGTCGACCAACGAATAATCGATTATTTGCGGACAGCCCTAATGGTGTGTGTGTGTCTGTGTGTGTTTATGTATTATGGTGTAGGTGTGTTTATGTATTATGGTGTAGGTGTATGCTGTGTGTGTATGAATTGTGGTGTAGGTGTACGCCGTGTGTGTATGAATTGTGGTGTAGGTGTATGGTGTTTGTATAGAGTAGGTGTATAGTGTAGATTTATACTGTTATGTGTTGTTATGGCGTAGATGTACAGTGTATGTACAGGTGTAGATACCCGGACCTGGACACTGTGGGTTGTAGTTGTGCTGTAGGTGGAGGTGTAGAGTAAGTGGAGGTGTAGATTAAGTGGAGGTGTAGAGGAGGTGGAGGTGTAGATTAAGTGGAGGTGTAAAGTAAGTGGAGGTGTAGAGGAGGTGGAGGTGTAAAGTGGAGGTGTAGAGGAGGTGTAGGTGTAGAGGAGGTGCAGGTGTAGAGGAGGTGGAGGTGTAGATTAAGTGGAGATGTAAAGTAAGTGGAGGTGTAGAGGAGGTGGAGGTGTAGAGGAGGTGGAGGTGTAAAGTGGAGGTGTAGAGGAGGTGGAGGTGTAAAGTGGAGGTGTAGAGGAGGTGGAGGTGTAGAGGAGGTGGAGGTGTAGAGGAGGTGCAGGTGTAGAGGAGGTGGAGTAGTAGATTAAGTGGAGGTGTAGAGGAGGTGGAGGTGTAGATACCCTGACCTGGATCTTTTTGGGGATCCCCAGACTCAGGAATGCGGAGCAACTGCCCCCCACCTGCACCTCCTCAGTGATGCTGCAGGTCTGTGTGGTGACGATTCTCTCCTTCACCAGAGCAAAAATCTCACGTCTCCTCATCAGGGTCTGTTTCACCAGAGAGTGCTGGAGGTCCAACCGCCTGCACACACACGCACGCACGCACGCACGCACACACACACACACACACACACATCTCACTCTCCAATAGTCTAAAAACAACATCAGTCCCACAGAGCAGAGATTCACACCCCAAATAGCAATCGTACAAAACATTTAAACAAGTAACAGCAACATGAAGATGATTTATATAATTAATATATTTATACATTTAAAATGTTTATATATTTATAGATTTTTTTTAATTGCCCACAGAAAGAGGAAAATGTTGCACATGAATTATTTCTATAATGGATCATTTAGACACACAATTATAAAACCAGTGGAATGATACAAATATTGCACATTGTTATGTACTAATAAACAAGTAAAATATACAAAATAAATATAATATTATATACTGATACCCCATAATAACGAATGTAAAGATAAAGAATACACAATTGTAAATTATTATCTACTAATAAAAATATTGACAAAACAAATTAATAAATCAATAATTGATAATAATTAATGAATGTATAAATAAAATAAATATAAATTCATTATAATTATTATGAATAATAATATTTATGAATATCATTTAGATACCTAAAAAACAAAATAAAAAGATAAAATACAATGATTGTTATGAAGTAAACGCGGTGGTAATAAACCTCGGCCGTCGGTGTGAAATGAGGGCGCGGTCACTTCTGTACATTTACTGATCCAGTGAGATGGACTGTAGTGATAAAGCCAGCGTGTGTGGGGCTGATAGTACTGACGGGGTTTATCATTACACCCCGACACCTCCTGAACACAACCTTATATAATAATAATCTTTTAATCATAATTTCATCATATATTAATCATGATAGCAAAGCATTGATAATATAATAACAAATAAAACATATATATATATATATAATAAAGTAATAATAACAGTGTAATAATGAAAGTTATAATTATAAAAAGGAATAAAAACAATTGAAGTAAAAACAATAATATAATAATAATATTAAAATAATAATAATAGTGAAATAGCTATACTAATAACAATAATATAATGATAAAAACAAATAAATTATTATGATATTAATAACAATAGTAAAAGAATAACATACTTGTAACAAAATCGTGATGATAATAATAATAATAATAAAATAATGTATAATACAATAAAATAAGAAGAGCTACAGATTCCGCAGTGGTTTTTATAATGAACTAATGGGGGTGGGGCTCTAAGGTTTAGGACTAAAGTTATAATCTCAGCTCTGGCACTGTTGGACCCCTGAGCAGCCCTGTATATGTGTGATTTCACCTGTTCTTGGTGTCCCTCAGGACCTTCTGAACGTTCATCTCCTGCTTCTTCAGGTTCCCGAACGAGGAGGCCAGTTTGGAGGAACCTTTCCCCTCCAGGTTGACGTTTCCGGGACCGATTCCGGCCTCGGCTGCTCCGCTCCGGTTGTTCTCCAACGTGCTGTTGTACTTCAGGAAGTCCGTCTCAATCATACCTGCAAATCAGAACCACATTCATCACACCAGCGCTGAGATTCAGAACTCAACAATCGGCTTGACTTCATTTTATTTAGTGAGAAACATCCAGTCCTGATTTCATCCCTGCAACACATTCCAAAAACACTTGGGACAGGTTTTACAAAAACCTGGTGGCTCCTCATCATGGAAATGGTGGAACTTCAGATAAAACTTCAGTTAATTTACATTTTCAGCATTTATTCGACAGACGCCTTTATAAAAAGCGACTTTTCAGTTACAACAGAACGCCATTTTGAGCCATTACGGGTTAAAGGCCCCTCAGGGGCCCCAGCAGTGGCAACTTGAACCAGCGACCTTCTGGTATCTAACCAAGTGTCTTAACCAGTAACGGCTGATTAATATTTCTGCCTCACCTCAATGGTGTCGTTTCCTTTTATTGTTCTGTATTGTGGTTCACCTGCACCGTGACGTAATTCACCTTAACAACACCAGGGGGCGTTGAACAGCAAGTTTGTGTTTGTGTTTACTCTCTGGGTTTTGTTGTTGTGGTTGTTGATTTGATCTGATCGATATTAAACAACAAATGATTTTAAATGTCGATCATAAACGAAACATCGTAAACATGGAGGCACCGACCCCCACAGAGAGACGCCTTTAACTACAAGTGTGCACTACACCGTTTTGATGACTCTAGTGCTCCCCCTTGTGGTGTGTGTGGTTTTGATGTGTAGTTAGAACATGTTGGAGCTGCACATGGGGCGACGTCGAGGCTCACTGTAACTTCTTATTTAGACTGTTTGACTTTATATATGTTATTAGCCACGTGTTAACGTGTTCACTACGATCACGTGTGTAAAAAACATCCCGCTTGTAAAACCCTGAAAGTTTCTTTTCCTGTGTAAGCGGTTTCACTTCATCATAAAAGAGGATGTGATGAGTGCGGTACGAAGGTCCCACGTGACCTCAAGCTAATGAATAACCAGAGAAATCATACGAGTCCAGTAGAACAATTACTCACGTAAAAGTATAAAAGTACATCATCATAAATACCTCAAGTACAACAAAAATTAGTACTTTGAAGTTTAATCTTGACGACACACACGATGCAATTTGTGATGCGCTTTTATTTACCTGGAGAATGAAATCGATTCGTGGTGAATCGTTACATCCCTTGTGATGACACACAATGTTGTGTAGTGGTTATTACAGCGTACCATCTTTACGTAACTTCACGTGAGTATAAACGTGTCTTTCGTGGCTTTAGAAAGATTTTGGTAGCACACACGTACCCGGGTCCACGGGCTCGTCCCCGAGCAGAATGTGGTTGAGGTTGAAGTCTAACGGCAGGTATTTCGGTCTCTGCCAGAACCAGTAACGATTGCGTTTGATGACGAGTGACAGGACGGTCAGATTATCCGAATCGTTGAGTCGTGAGACGGGAATCAGACACCCGTCAGGATCGATCTCGCTCACGAACTTACTGGTGGCCTTGGAGAACATCTTCACTAGAACATACACGGAACACGATCAATATTAGTGTGCGTGCATTTGTACAAATGTGTGCATGTTAAGTGTGAATGCGAGAGTGTATGCGTGATTGCATGTCTGTGCGTATGCATGTTACCATGTGTACTAAACCATGACCAGGGTAAATAGGTGAGCCGAGGCAAAACAGTCTATGAACTAATAATACAATTACTCAAAATGTTGTGGTTTTCGACATAAATAATAAGTGAATTTTCCCATTGGGGATGAATAAAGTAACTCTGTATCTATAAAGCGTTGCACACTTGGGTCCACAGGTCCTCCAATCTAAGCAAAGACTGATGAGTTTGGTATGTTCTCCTCTAAGGGATTTCAGGTGATGTTACTTCAGGCCAGGCTAACCAGAACTATAGTTTATTTAAAAAATACTCGTTTTAGCCATTTAAGGACGGATTGTTTTATATTTATGTTTTATAGCAGTTTTGTGAATCGGATTCTTGTTTATTTACTTCTGAAGCTCCAGGCGGCGAGTAAAGATTCTATAACATCATATATATACTCTTGATATGTATAATATATCTAATCATCCCATAAATGTCTTAATTATGAACTACAGACACTTTATTTATCGTTTGTATTAATATTAGAAGTGAATTTTATATAAAGCGGTTTTATTACCGCGTGAACAAAAGCAACGATACGATTCGCTCGAGCTTCCCGCCAAAAGTCCGCGAGCTGAGTAACATGAAGAAGACGAGCAGAAAGACGAGCCGCCATGTTCTTACCGGGACGGTGGCGGTGAACCGAGTAAACAACAGCAGCGGCAGCATCCGCGCTTCCTCGAGTCCCTCCGGTCCGCTTTCACTCTTCTTTTACAGGGGAGTCCGTCTGCGTGGGTTGCCAAGTCCAGCGAAAACCAACTATCCTTAAAACCCGCCCCAAACCCGAGTTCAGACCAGCCCTGACCGCCTTAAACATTTAATGTGGTTTAATACAATTTACAGTAACATTTACACAACATTAATTGTAACACATTTGGTCACGTTTTTACTATAAAAGTCAGTAAATGTTTTCCAAGGTCAGTTCATAGTGACACTACTAAGTCATACAATACACTAATATACACTATATATCAATATAACTAATATACACTATACAATATTATACTATTATACACTTACATTATTATACACTATACACTAATTTACAATATTATACATTATGGGATTATTATTAACTATTATTTATACAAACTATATACTTATATATACACACTAATATGCACTTCAAACTATTACACGGTATACAATATTCTATTATTATAATACAACATTCACAGGCACGTCTTCTTATCTCTTCTTAACCATTTTTCATTATCCTCCCTGTGGCCCTGACACCCTTTTCTTTTCAGCCTGTAATTTTGAAGTGTGTAATGTATAATACTGTATAGTGTATAATATCTTATAGTAGTTTATAGTGTATAATACTGTATAATCCATAATAATGTATACTAGTATATAGTGTCTAATAATGTGCAGTGTATTTTAGTGTATAGTAGTGTAGCCTATAATAGTGTATAGATACTTTATAATGTATAACAGCGTACAAATAATACTGTTTATTATGTATAATGTATATAATAGTATATAATGTGTTTGACTCTCTTAAAGTTTTGATTTTATACTAATTGCATTAAAAGAAATATTGCGCAACTAGTGATGTGAGAAATGCACCAAAGTGACTAACACACACACACACACACACACACACACACACAGACAATTGTTTTATTCAGAAATAAGATGTAAGCAGCCATCCTCCAATCACAACCTCTTTATTTGCTTTATCCTCAGGAAGAACTGGATACACACCAAACACTAGACACCCAAATGCAGTGTGGTGAGACGGTTGTGGTCCCGCAGTGCAATCAATACTAATACAGTAATGAAGTAATGATACATGATTACAGACGGGACATCTTTGTCTCTATTTTGGATTCATAAATAACAGATTAAATCTGGAAAAAAAACATTTAGAAAGAAATGGTTTGCTGTACCAGATTTCATAACTTTTTAAATGAGAAAGGTCTTAAAAATGGGCCAGAATCTTAAAAAGTATAATAATAATAAATGACCCAAAAACAATAGTGCAGTGCACAGCCGGGACTCGAACCCTAATATATAAAGGTGTGATATAAGATATAAAGGTGGGACAGTGTAGCCTAGTGGGTAGAGCGTTGGGCTGGGAACCCAAAGGTTGGGGGTTCAAATCCTGACTCTGCTACACTCCACTACACTGCTGGATCCTTGAGCAAAACCCTTAACCCTGTCTGCTCATTGTAAGTCGCTTTGGATAAAAGCGTCGGCTAAATGTTATGTAATGTGTGCAGGAGTGCGCTTCTATAGTGTTTAGATGATGATGATGATGATGATGATGATGGGCGCTTGTACCGGTGTGATGACTGGATGAATCGGACGCTGCATCATCGTCCTGATATGATACAGGACTGAGACTTCTGTTAAACACACACATCTGTTCATAAAATCCTGGGATCAGAAATGTGATGTTCTGAAAATAAACAAAGTACAAGAGCGATCCTGAACCGATACACCAAGTTCTGGTAAATACAGATTTAATTCACCATTAAAGTGATATAGAGCTTTCTATGTGGAGTTTGCATGTTCTCCCTGGGTCTGAACGTTTTTTTTTATTCTGATTAAATACTCAAAAGACAAAGTGAACCAGTGTTGATGGAAATTTGGATCTTTGGGCTTCGTTTCTTTGATGGATTCATTTTAAAAAATAAAAGAGAAAAAGAGATGTGACAAGTTTAACTGCAAAACTTTAAAATACAAAAATGTTTAGTATTCAAAAATATTTTCACATAACTAATGTGTAAAACATGAATAAACAACCATGTCAAGAAATCAAGTACCTTTCCCTGTAGCTCAGTCATGCTGTATCCCACCAACAGGGGGCAGTAGATACTGTTAATGCTGGTTATGGTGCCATTTGGATGGAGGGTCATGAGGCTGCTGGAGGGAACAAACGTCCAAACTGACCCAGAGTAAAACACATCTGGAAGTGCAGCATCTGCAGAACAACATGTGAGATTTAGACCCTGTGATGCTGTTATATTATTCCACTGAAATATACAGAGGAACACGAAACCCTAATAATTAGATTACTCAGCCAAACAAAGCAGTGCATCATGGGTATGACACTTTTTGCAATATATTACATATAATGTTTTCAGACAATAACACACCAACAGTTACCTTGGATGGGTTTCCCCGTTAGTTTATGTGATTCTTTTGGATTTATGTAAATAACGAAATGCCTTTTTAATTTCTGGATACTCTTTGCAGGAACCCAGCTGGCCGATAGCACATGAAAATAAAGCTAAAGCACTAGTGAGCGACTGCAGGATCAGATGTCCCAATGAAAAGCATTAATACTGACCAGTCTCACTGGGGTCGGTACACTGAGACCCGGCCGATGTGTTCATGTGACCTGATGATCTGTGACAGGATACAGCAGCTCGTAAGCGCACACACACACGTAGCTCAGTACCACACTGAGCCTGTACACACACCCTCTGCATACGGAACAGCTAAAGAAACACAGAACACTTTATTGTGTTACTCACAGCCTACAAAACCCAGCAACATATTTAAGTGAGACGTTACTGACCTTAGGTACGAGCCGGCAGTGTGGAGGAACGTGTAGTGACGGCATCAAAGAACTGACAGACGTACCGATCAAGACCTCCGCTTGACAGTAGCCATTAAGATGAGCAAAGGTGGAGTCACAGCTCAGGATCTTTCCCTAAAAGAACAAGAATATTTACTTTGTAAAAACAAATGTGTTAATATCTATTAACACAGCAATAGTGTGTAACATGTATGATTTTCAGTAGCTGCCAGTTCATTTTTTGGTTGGTTGCTATGAATGGATTTATACGGTGTAATATGGATTTATATATATATATATAAATAATTCTACAATAATAAATTTCAATGTAACTACTTAATTGTATCGGTTCTAACTAGTTAATTATTTATTCTACAAAAATATGAACAACATGATGGCTGCTTTATTGCTCTCAAAAGAAACTACTAACAGTTGTTATCGGACCTCTTTAGAGAAAGTGAAGTGTGCTGATATCCTCTCCACTTTCTCCAGAAGCAGCACAAAGTTTCGATTTTCATTGGAACACATCCACACAGACACTGGAAACTCGGAACCCGTCCGACTAACCACATTCAGCTGTAGGAAGGACAGACAGGCGTGTAAATACTGAGCACTGAGTGACATGTACATGAACACTAACTTTCATACCACTTTCCCTGAGACAGTGTTCAGACTGCCTGTAGAGTCCAGATATTCCTCCCCCAGGACATCCTCAGTTATATGACTGGTTTTAAGAAAAGAGGTCAGCAGCTGACCAATAAAATCACTGTGTGACCCCTCGAGAAGTTTACACGCCTGCTTGTTCACATCCACCACCTGAAACAAACATAGAACAGGAAATGAGGACTGAAATATGAACAAACCATTTTCAGTGATGGCGGTTCACAAAGGGACAATAGTAATGTTCATTATTTACATATTTATATTGTATATCTTTATTGTACTTCCCCACCGACACAACCTCATATTTGTCTTTTAGAAGTACAAATTTAAATCGTTTCCTCTTTTTCTGTACATTTTGGGATAATTTGGAGCTATTTCTCAGCTCCACTGGTTGTAAATCATTCTCAGTAACATTTTATTAGCAGCATGAATATCATAACATTGTAGATGAGTTAGGGACGTTCAGGTTTGGTACCTTCGCACTGGTGGAGCTCACAGTGATGCGAGCCTTATTAGGATTGTGAACAAGCTCAGGTTGGTTCTTCACTACAGAAGGACACTGAATGAGAAGCTGCTGGAGCTGCCAACAATCGGACTGAGTCAAAGTTAAAGATGAAGACGAGGATGAAGAAGGAACGTCTTCCATTACTGATTCTGATCTGAGGTCAGGATCACCTACAAACAAAGAAACAGCTGCTGTGATCAAAATAAACATTCAGTTTGCTCCTAAATCTTAATAGATGTGTATTACATTTATACTAAAGCCACATTTTATTTATATTGTTAGACATGGCAGCACATTGTAGGTTATTAATAAAGAATACATAAATCATGTGGAATTATATCTTAAACAAATGATGGCTTTTTATTAAAAACACATTATACACAAAAGTTACAAACAGCAGTGCCTAATTAAGTGTGAATGTCATTCTAAACATTGATTTATTAATTAAATAAGTGAAACAAGTACTTACACGAAGCTTTTCCAGTAAAAGTCGAGTCTGAAGCGTGTAGAAATAAAGTGATTAGTACATATTTCACATTTAATAACTCATAACTGAAGTTTCCTTACCAACAACAGCATCAACACAGCGCTCCTTAACATTCCCTTTCTGTTTCTCCACTATGTGGCGCCACAGCGACATTTTCTTTAATCAGAAATAAATGTGTTATTTACTAACACGGAACATATTATTCACTCTCTATAAAAACTTTGTGCTTATTAACTTATACAAATGGAGATAATTAACTAGCTGGTGAGGTTCCTGACAGCGTAGTTACCATGAGACAGACTGCATGTGTAATAACACCCTGATCCCTACAATAGTGCACTAGATAGTGTACACAACAACGACTACATAGTGCACTACATAGGACTAACAAAGTGGTTTGTAATTCGGAACATTATATAGTGACAATTTTCACGTCACAAAACTACAAACAGGCGTTAATACTATGATACTATCTTGTTTATTTTCATAACGACGGCGAATTAAGTTTACTTACCGATAATAGTGTGAGAAGAAACAAATGCACTTTTCTGTCGAACAGTTCGACTGATAAAAGCACTAATCAGAAAAATGCATGGACTCGACAGCAAATAAAAGCGTTACTATGTACAAAAAGACGATATTTAGTTTAGCCATGAAACGAGAAACGCTTCAGCTGCGTTTGGCGCGGATTCTCTCGAATAAACGCGACTGAGAACAGCTGACCAATCAAAACGCTCCGTTTTCAAACTGACAGGAAACTCATCCAATAAACAGAGTTTGTAGGCGGGTCCTTCAGATCCAACCGTTTAAGGAATCGGTTCAAGAAATCAGAAGAGTCAAAAGCACGTGTCGATTCTTTTAAACAAATTCTGTCATCTGAATCATTTAAATATGGAGAAATAGACAAAAACAACTTATAGATTTTAATTTTAAAACAATAATCAACTAACTAGTCTACTAAAGCCTGACCTAATGTTTATATAAAGCCTGATCTAATAATTAAATTTTTAACTGATAGTATAAGTACAATAATTATAAATATATTCTATAATAATATAATGACACCTACAAAGTGCTTTGAGATTCGAACCCTCTTTATGCGGTAACAGCAGGTCACGTGATTTTGGGTCACGCTACGAGATTTGACCACGCCCCCTTTTTGATCGACGTCACATCTCTGGTGTTCACAGTCCAGACCCAACTGGTATGAAAAAAGAGATTTATAAATATATATATATATGTTAATTTAATTAATTCAGTATCTAGTATTTATTTCATCCTAAACATATTTTGTATTTATTTAAGTTATCTGCATGTTATAAGAGTGGATGTTGTTTAATGCTGACTATCAACTTTTTAGTTTACATACAAGTGTATTGAAGTAATGAGAAAATGAATTATTATGATAGTAACACTTTGTTATTTACTACTAAATGAACGAGTGATTAAGAATTAAATAAAGAACAATGATAAAGATATAAAGGTTTTAACAGCCCTAACCACCCGTCTGTCTATCTGTCTGTCTTTCCCTTCCTCCATCCATCTAATGTGTAATAAATTCTTGCTATTCTTAGCATCAGTAGTTCTCATGGAACCCGTCTGTGGCACCGGCGTAGCAGCTCGTCTCAGGACTGAATGGGATCGTAATGAAGGTCTCGGACAGAATTCCAAAGCTTTGAAATTTCTCGCCCAAGATTTTGAGTCATTGCGCTTGAGTTGCCTCCAGAACGGTTGTTTATACGATGACGAGACCTTCCCAGCTCATCCAGCTTCTCTAGGGTTTAAGGAGCTGGCGCCTGGTTCTGCCAAAACCAGAGGAGTGCGCTGGATGAGGCCCACGGTGAGACCCTCAAGTAGAGACGGCGAATCGTATTTAATGTCTATTTTAATCAGTTTGCTACACAGTTAAACGTCCCAACGGTTCCTTACAGCTTGAACACCAGCATTCAAAACTGTTGTTGTAATTAAAAAGAGTGTAAAAAGAGTGGTGCTGTTTTACATTCACTATTCAGACATATAGCAGGATATGGAATTAAGCTTTTAGAATTATTCACATATTCTGTGACGACTTCTTACGAGCGAACATTATATGAGGTGTTTTTCTTCTTTTCTACTTTCTGTTTTTGGACTGTTGTATGAAAAAGGCTCATTCCACAGATCAGTTTTGCTATATATACATTTCGTATATATACATTTCAATACCATCAGAACAATATTTCATTGAAAGGTTGCTGTGAGCACGTAAAACCAGCTAAATGTATCTTACACACACGTTTCAGTCACGTCTGCGCCCTATTTGACCTTGTAGGTCTTCTCTGTGCACCTCAGGAGTTCTGCAGTGACCCGCATTTCATCGTCGATGGAGCAACTCGGACAGACATCTGTCAAGGAGCTCTAGGTACAAGAATCTTCCCAGGAATAATGAACCAGAAATACATTAATGTATGTACCTGTAAAGATGGAAGTCTTTTTTTATATCAGGGGACTGTTGGCTTTTGGCGGCTATTGCGAGTTTAACATTGAACGAGTCTTTGCTGCATCGTGTGGTTCCTCATGGTCAGAGTTTCCACCATCAGTACGCAGGAATCTTTCACTTTCAGGTATAAAAGTCAAATCCTGATCCACTAATCCTCCATCAATTAAGTTTTGAAACCCACACAGACACCCAGAGAGCATGAAAACGTTACCCAGGAATCAAACCCGGGATTTTTTACTGTGAAGCAACAGTGCTGACCGCTAGTTCATTATAGTCATTGTACCTGATATATCAAACAATAAATGTAAACACTAACATTTGCATAAAAATCACAAAACATTGAATTTACCAAAGTTAACAAAAATAGCAAATAAATATTGACAGAAATAATAACATCAGTAACACACAAACACACCTTCTGTCACTTGCACATGATAAATATTGCACATTGCTTTTGCAAATAATGAAACGTTATATAAAAATGCATTTGAATAGATTTAAATTATTTAGTGCTTATTAACTTATTTTTTCCTCCATACATTCATCGTTTTGGATAGACATAAAGAATTATGTCCTATTATTATAAAATTATTATTACATTATGCAATTGTGATTCATGGTTATTCTGTTTTAGTTCCTTTAGCTAAGCAGATCTGTTGATCCTGCAGTTCTTCCTCCCCATCAACTATATTTATAGGAAAGCAGATCGTCTTCCCGAACATCACAGACGTACCAACCCTCGGGTCCTATTGCCAAATTCCAGTGGCATTCACACGTTCCCCTCAAAGGCTTTTTACATTCATCCATCGGTGTATTATTTACAGATTGGACTGTTCAGTGGACTGTAGAAAATGTATAACGTTAGTTTTCATGTGTAGCAGCTCTTTATTCCTCGGTTACAGTTTTGGCAGTTTGGTGACTGGGTGGATGTGGTGATCGATGACCGGCTGCCGGTGAGAGATGGAAAACTTTTATTCGTTCACTCTGCAGAAGGGACGGAGTTCTGGAGCGCCCTGGTAGAAAAGGCTTATGCCAAGTAATCTCCTACATGTCATTATTTAAACACACACATATGATCTCTGCAAAAGTTTGGCATGAATATATATATATATATATATATGTGTGTGTGTGTGTGTGTGTGTGTGTGTGTGTGTGTGTGTGTGTGTGTGTGCAGGTTAAATGGATCTTATGAGGCTCTCTCTGGAGGCTCCACGTCTGAGGGTTTTGAGGATTTTACTGGTGGGGTTACAGAAATGTATGAAATGAAAAACGCTCCACCTGAGCTGTTTAGAATCATTAAAAGAGCCGTAGAACGAGGATCTCTGTTGGGCTGCTCGATAGATGTAAGTACACAAACCTTTATTGTTTAAAGAGATGTTAAGGAACTCGTTTCACCGAATTAGTTTGAATGATTAATATGAGTCATTGTAGTGTGAAGGAAGAATTTCTCGGCTCCCTCTTGTGACATGTAGGGAGAAATACAATGAACTTTTTCCCCAGGCCTGTAGGGGGAGTCTTGTCAAAAAAATGTTTGCAATTTTTGCAAAAAAGTTGCATTGTGTTCTTTTGAGTGATTAAACTCTGTTTGTGCTCAGATCACAGGAATGTTTGACATGGAGGCGATCACGTTTAAAAAGCTGGTGAAAGGTCACGCTTATTCTGTTACCGGAGTGGAGGAGGTGAGTGGAGTTTTTATTTTTATTAAACATATAAAATTATTTATTAGAGATGAAACAATGTACCATGACACACTTTTATATCGTTTAATATTCACTTTGAACAGCAGAGGGCACCAGCGCTATCCACCTCGAGCAGTTGTCAAGTTCATTTGAGGATACTTTCATAATTTGTGACTCATTGTGCATTGCATTATGGGTAGAGTGTATCGTTACCTTCCTATTATTAATATAATCTCTAAAGTCCTTATTACCGTTTTAATAATGTGATTAGTAGTGAAGGTTCTGAGCTAGAGCTCAGCAAATCGCCAGTTCAAACCCAACTGCCTTTAAGTTGCCACTGTTGGGCCCCTGAGCGATGCCCTGAACACTTAATTGCTCAAAATGGTGTTCAGTTGTAATTGCATTTTGTATTTATATTGTTAAGATTTAACATGAAGATCATTTAAAGTAAATGAATGTTTACTTAAACAATCTTTTCTTCAGGTGGAGTTTAGAGGAAAGATCACAAAACTAATCCGGATCAGGAACCCGTGGGGGGAGGTGGAATGGACCGGAGCCTGGAGTGATAAGTACCATTCAATCATGATTAAAGACTCAACAAACAATAAGTACCATTATTAAAAAGATGAAATGAAAATTGTTTTCTTTTAGCTCTAATGAGTGGAGTGGAATCGATTCCTCGGTGAGATCACGTCTGTACAATCGCTCAGAAGATGGAGAGTTCTGGTGCAGTTATATTTATATCTGTCTGTCTGTCTGTCTACACATTTATAATTGTCTACACAATTTCAGTATCTTTTGACTACATGTCTTTAGACTGTGTGAGTTAACCGGACAACACGGAGGAATCCCACGCAGACACAGGGAGAACATACAAAGGGCACTTATTGTTTCTATAAATAAAAGATCATATGCAGTATTTAAAAGAGGAATTAATAAGTGGCCTTTGTAATGATCTGTCCTCAATTTATTAAATGATAATTAGGAAACCCTATCATGCACCAGGTAGGTGCATTGTGGGTAGTGTGTAGCGTTCTGTATCTAGAATGAACAAAGTGAAACTGTCGATTTTCTTACATCACAGGATGAGTTTCACTGATTTCCTGAAGGAGTTCAGTAGGTTGGAGATTTGTAACCTGACTGCTGATGCACTGCAGACCAGTGAGCTGAAGAAGTGGAATTCCTCCCTGTACCCCGGGGAGTGGAGAAGAGGGAGCACGGCGGGGGGGTGCAGGAATTACCCGGGTACGTCAACACTTAAATATACACAACTGAAGTCCTGCATCTCTCTGTAGTCCTCGGTGTGACTAGATCTGGTGTTCCAGCTCTTACATGGATTCACGAGGGTTTGAATAAATAAGTTCAGAAGCCGACACAAGTTTAAGAAACACATAAAGACTCCCCCTACAGGCCTGGAGAAAATGTTCACTGTTGTATAGACGTGCTGCTGTTCTTTAGTTCCTCTTCCTTGTATTGAGCATCGAGGTTATAATCGTCTCTGTCAAAATGCTGTGATATTTATTTTCTGTTTTCTGTTATAATGCAGCAACATTTTGGATCAACCCTCAGTATAAAATCGTACTGAAGGATCCGGATGTCGAGGGTCAGGACGGTTGTAGTTTCCTGGTTGCATTGATGCAGAAGGACAGGCGGCGACTACGGCGTGAGGGCAAAGACATGGAAACTATCGGATACGCAATTTATGAGGTACATTTACAATAAAGCTGATCCATTGTTCAGTTGAGACTACAAGGAAACAACAAAGAAAACAATTGATAATGAGAAGTAAAGGATTAAAATAAGCATAATCAACTTAAACACAAATGAATTAATTTAGAGTTGTTGAAAATTTTTTTAGAGCACTGATGATCCAAATCCAGCTTCATCTTATAGAAAAGATCAGATCATTAGAAGATCTGGCTTGGATTCTGGGTATTAATTAGCATGTTCACCCCAGGTCTAAAATTAAATGGATGGATGTATGGTTGTGTGTTTGTTTGTGTGTTTGTTTGTTCAGTTTGTCCCAAACAACTCTGGATACATTTTGTCCTGAACTTTGCATCAATGCTCATCAATCTAATGTAATATTTCATTACTATAATTGTACAACGTGCCTGTAATTGTAAATGTGTTTGATTTTCAGGTCCCCCGAGAGGTACGAGATGATGGGTGACCACAATAATAAGTTGTGTTTGATCTGGGGTAAACGTTTAGTGTGTACATGTACATGTTTGTATATTGGTCAGTTTTTGGGAAGCACCGGCGTTCATCTGAAGCGAGATTTCTTCCTCAATCACACATCCAGCGCTCGCTCGGAGCTCTTCATCAACCTCCGTGAGGTCAGTTCACGTTTTTGTCTGCCAGCGGGCGAGTACATCATCGTCCCTTCCACCTTCGAACCCAGTAAAGAGGGTGATTTTGTGCTGAGGGTCTTTTCTGAAAAAGCTGCAGAATCGGAGTGAGTGAAAATGATTATTCAACATTTACTAAGTGATGAAGTTTAACTGCTGATAATAAACCTGAACTGTGTCTTTTCTGAAGGGAACTTGATGATGAACTTTCAGCAGATCGACCAGATGAAGTACGAACTCGTCTGAGCGAGTTTTTTTGATTATATTATTTTAATTATAATATATTCACATTTTCAACATTTAAAAGACGCGTTTGTCCAAAGCAGCAACACGGTGGCTTAGTGTCAGACCTCTTATCAACAAGCCCCGGGTTCGATCTGGCGCTTTCTATGTGGAATTTGCATGTTCTTCTTGTGTCTGCGTAGGTTTTCTTTTACAGTCCAAAAACATGCAGTCAGATTAATTGGAGACACTATACAAATTGCCTTCTGTGTGTGTTTGATGTAACGTGTGTATCGATTAAACTTGTGTGATGAATGATCAACAGTGTAACACATGGTGTGTGTGTGTGTGTGTGTGTGCGCGTGTGTGTGTGTTTCTGTAGCCTGTTCTAACAGAAAGTGAGATTGATGAAGGATTTAAAGCACTTTTCTTTAAGCTCGCTGGAAAGGTGAGAAGGAACAGATGCTATGAAATCAAACATTAATAAAGTTATGGACATATTATAATCATTTCTCTCTCTCTCACTTCACTCTCAGGAAATGGAGATCGATGTGCCAAAACTTCAAACGATTTTGAATCGTGTTGTGAGCAAACGTGAGTTTTTAGACATTTAATGTTGATCTGTGAGAGTTACATCGACTTGTTGGAATGATACCGTTTCGTCTGCAGTTTGAACTTATAAAGCTTTAAAGATTTTACATTTTGTTTAGCAAAACTGATTTGTCTTTAACACACAAGAGTCCGAGGAGGTTCAGTACAAACAGAATTCTGTATTATTAGCAGAGATTATGTTTATTTGGGGGGAGAGAAATGAATCAATCAGGGCTTTATAACTTTTATTTTACAGACAAGGACTTAAAAACCGACGGTTTTGACAAGGAGGCTTGCAGAAGCATGATTCACCTTTTGGATGTATCCTTTCTTACATGTATGTTTATTATATTTATAATCAGATGAGCATCAAACCTTAACATGGATCATATAGTCCACTGGTAAAGGAAAACTGGGACTGATCGATTTCTTTGTGCTTTGGGAGAAGATCAAGCGCTACCTGGTAAACATCGTCTCTACATATTATAAATATATAGATGCAGAAGGAGCTGTACACATATTATATCCATTTATCATCTAGTGTTACTAGAGCTTAATCCTACACACACTGGGCGAATACACTAAAGACCTGAACAAGTCACCACATTAAAATAACAACCTCACACCGCTTGGGCCATTATTTTCTCCATCTTCTATTATTCTACGATGGAAATACAGCGTCTGCATTTCATACCAGTAAAGGTGTTTGTTTTTGTCACGTGATCATCTGCATTAGACGGTGTTTCGAGAGTTCGATCTGGACAAATCGGGCACAATGAGCTCTTATGAAATGCGTCTGGCGTTTGAATCTGCAGGTACTGAAGGAAACAGCTAAAATAATACAAATCACTGCTCACTGTGTGATGATTTCACTTCTTTTAATGTTATTTCAGGTTTCAAACTGACCAACCACCTTTTCCAGTTAATAATCCTGCGTTATGCAAAGCCCGACATGAATGTGGACTTTGATAGTTTTGTAACCTGTCTGGTTCGGCTGGAGAGCATGTTCAGTGAGTATCTGTACAAATGTCATGCAAAATCAGAACTCGGAAAAGGACTTGGGGTGATTAAAACATGATAATCAGGTCGATCTCGTGTGGAAGCTTCCACATGTGTTCACCTCCTGCATTCTGATACAAATACAGCAATTTTATAAGCAAGTCCATTTCCAAGTAGTAAACATGCTCAGAATATCATAATAAAAATGTAATTAAATCTACAAGTATTCTGTTCCAACAGAGACGTTTAAGACTTTGGACACTGATGCCGATGGTGTGGTGTCTCTGGGTTTTCCACAGGTATCAACTTTCATGTTGCCATATTTATTATCACCATGTTGTAATAAATGAATAATAGATATAATAATAACTCGACGTCTCTTGTTTCTTTTCTTCCAGTGGATTTCGCTCACCATGTTTACCTAGATGCTACCTTGGGTTCTTTCTTATGTTCAACTCCTCAAAGCTTCTTCTTTTGGTCACTCACACACACTCACACTCACACTCACACTCACACACACACTCACACACACACACTCACACTCACACTCACACTCACACTCACACTCACACACACACACACACACACACACACACACACACACACACACACACACACACAAATCTACAGAACTAAAGAAGTTTAAACTGGTTTAAACACATGGTGGTCTCTGATCCGTTCCAGGTTTTAAACCGTTTCGGAGTTACGGAGGATAAAAATCGTACCTGCGCTCGGTCCTGCGTCTGAAAACTGAACTGTGAGAATCTGCCTGAAAAGAGCAAAAAAGTCCCGAGAGTCGAGTTACAAGAACTAACTGAGACCTGAAAGATCCAACAATCACATCAGGAGGTGAAAGAGAGGTATTATCATCAAGATCTCCATTACAGTAATACAGGAGCAGCTGGACACTCGATACGGAGGAGCAGGAGCACACCTCCGCTCACCTGAGAATACCTGAGAGCACCTGAACTTCACCTGAGGTCACCAGAACTTCATCTGAGGTCACCAGAACTTCACCTGAGGTCACCAGAACTTCACCTGAGGCTACCAGAACTTCACCTGAGGTCACCAGAACTTCATCTGAGGTCACCAGAACTTCATCTGAGAGAAATGGAGGTCACCTGAATTTCATCTGAGGTCACCTGAACTTCACATGATGTCATCTGAACTTCACATTAGGTCATCTGAACTTCACCTGAGGGCAACTGAACTTCACCTGAGGTTACCAGAAGTTCACCTGAGGGCAACTGAGAATTTCTTGGGTCACCTGAACTTCACCTGAGGACAACTGAGGTCACCTGAACTCCACCTGAGGTCAGCGGAGGTCACATGAACATCCTGAAGTTAAAGACGAAATTATTATTAGGATCTCCATTACTGTAATAAAAGGACACTTATTACGGAAGAGCAGGAGCCCATCTGAAGTCATCTGAGGTCACCTGTCCTCACCTGACCTTCATCAGTCTTAACCTGACCTCATATGAACATCCCAAACACCAAATCATTCATTCATTTCCTGTTTTACCAAAACCTTGGAACACATGTGAACCAACCCGAGACCTCTCAAACACACTGGAGTACAACCTCGTGGGAACCAACGTGTGGGAATCGAAACAATACCATTCACACACATGAGAATCAAACCCAGGATCTTACAACATCTGGAAATCAAAATGAGATCCAAACACATTGGAATAGAACCAAGAACCATTAAACACCTGGGAATTAAACCCAAACCCCTCAAACATTTAAGACTTAAACTCGGGACTTAAATATATTGGCGTCTCCAATGTAAACACCCGGGAAACATCTGGGAATCAAACCCAAAACCTCAAACATCGGGGAATCAAACCCAGGACTTCCAGAGTCCCAATACTTTTGGTCATGTAAACCATCATAAGTATGTGAACCCACGCCATGCCGTTACGTCCCGGTAGCATGTTTTTGGAATGTGTGTGTGGGGATTTGTGCTCACACCCTCAGCTTCCCAACTCCATGTAAACCTGATCTCTAAACCTGAAGGGCGGTGACCACCGCACGTGCCACGAACACGTCCGGCGCATGGCAGAGCGCTAACACACACACACACACACACACACACACACACACACACACACACACACACACACACACACAAGAAGAAGAAGAAGAAGAATCAGGCTTTAATCTGTTCTCCCTTTGTTCAGGAAGATCAGAAACTAACTGAACACGACGCAACTCGTCCGAAACTCGTCCGAAAGAGGAAGAAGTTCCTTCCACATTACTGCAGTTTAGCATTCAGGACCTAATCATTTACCCACAATGCAATACCATTCCTCATACTGAAGTAATCAGACAATTCCACAAACAACATTCGACTTTTTAAACTTTAATGAATTCTCATTAGAAAATAAATAAAAATAGACATGAAGCTTTATTTGTGATCATCTTTGATTTATCTGAACAATCACTTTAGGTAGGTGATGGTCACCCGGGTGGGTATCGAACCCAGAACCCTCAAATGTTTGGGAATTATTATTAATCCCAGGAACTTTAAACAGCTTCAAATAAAAAAGACCCTTCAAACACACGAGATTCAAACCCAGGACCTTCTCAAATATTTTGGAATAAATAATAGAACCTTTGAAGACCTTTGGAGTCGAACCTAGAACATTCAAACCCAAACCCCTGAAACCTTTACAAAACAAACCCAAACCCCAACTTCAATTAAAACCAACATCTGGGAATTAAAAATCTTGATCTTTAAACATCTGCTTGTTGAACCCAGACCCCGAAAACACCTGGAAATTTGATCCTAAAATGTTTAAACACCTGAGAATCCGTCTCAAGACCTTCATAGTTCAAACACATAAAGAAACTGTTAATCTACAAGACTAATTATGAAAAAGTTGCTGGTTTAAGCCCCACAGCTGCCACATTAACACCGTTGGGCCCTTAAGCAAGGCCCTTAAACCTCTTCTGCTAATACAAGTTGCTGTCATAGAACTTTGCAGAAGCGCCTCTGATAAACACTGAGAACGTAAATGTGGTGTGTGGAGGAAGCTTCTGCTCAAAGCCTTGACCCTTCCCAACCTCACTGAACCCTTCCCAACCTCACTGAACCCTTCCCAACCTCACTGAACCCTCCCGTACATCACTGAACCCTCACAACCTCACTGAACCCTTCCCAACCTCACTGAACCCTTCCCAACCTCACTGAACCCGCACAACCTCACTGAACCCTTCCCAACCTCACTGAACCCTTCCCAACCTCACTGAACCCGCTCAACCTCACTGAACCCGCTCAACCTCACTGAACCCTTCCCAACCTCACTAAAACATCTGCAGTATGAATCACAACAGGTCACGTCTGGCTGGTTCTCACACTTGTGACCTCCTGGAAGAAACCAGTGGAGAAGAAATCTTCTGCTCAGGAGTCCAGTGCTGTACATGACAGAGGAGGTCTGTCTCCTTCTCCAGGGGTGTTTCTCTAAAAATCTGTAATCAGCCCTTAACAAACACTGCGTTCTTTAAAAAGGTGGTTTTAGGCACGTGAACTCAGAGCTGAGCACACAAACAAGCACACACACACACACACACACACACACACACACACACACACCCACACACACACACACACACACACACACACACACA
>JAOUQU010419357.1:0-10873 GCA_028566735.1 Ammoglanis amapaensis
AGAGGAGCTGTATCATGGTTGACCCTGTGCTCCGACCTCAACTTCCATACAAGTTAGGATATGTGGAGAAAAAACTTAATTGCACTGTACCTCTGTATAGACAGTGATTAGTGGTGGGTGGGTAAGGTACTGGGCTAGAGATCAGGAGGTCGCAAGTTCAAGCCCTGCTTCCACCAAGTTACCAATTTTGAGCCTTTGAGAAAGACTTTTGAACCTTAATTGATCCAAAAGTGTTGTTTTGTTGTAAATGTACAGTATGAGATAATATACAGTATGTGTGGCCCATAAAAAATATGTATGCTTATGTATGTGTCATATCGAAAGCATTATGACTCTTGCTATCCTTATTACTGATCCCCTGTGGGCTCATATGTACCATTTAGTGCTTTGTATTCTTGCATAATTAGATAATTTAATCTAATCTTAATAATTAGATACTTTTTAAAAAGACAATTGAGTTATGAATAGTAAAACTAACATATGAACATATTGAACATATGAATAGTTATGTAGTTATAGTAACTCACTAAACTAATCATCAAAATGCTCTGAAAGTTGTGTAATGTGAACTTGACATTAAAGGTTGGCACATGCTTCTCTTTTAATACTCTGATTATCATTCAGTTGCTAAAACAGGACATATTGTTTTTTTATCTTTGGCTAACTAGAATTGTCACTAAGTGCAAGTGAGTGTAAATGTGTGAAGAATTGTGTAATGCAATAAGATAGACTGTGGTCCCTGTGAAATGTCTATAAGCACTTAAAAACCTGGTTTCTTTCACCTTTCTCACAATGCTTTAGTTAATATCATTACTTCATGGTACACTACAAGCATTCCACAGCAATAGCTGCTACTATTTTATATGAGTGATGAATGCCAATGGCACAGACATAATAAACGTTAGAGGACTCTGAGGGAAAATTTGATTTCCACATCTTAAAGCGAGGAATATGGACATATTAAAGTTGGCTTAATAGCAGTAGTAAAATTATAATGAGCAGATATTATCCCAAACAAAAAATGGGAAAGCATTACTGTGGTATTCCTGTAGGACGTATTGCCTTAAGCTACTACTTGCAAAGCACAGGGCCATTTAATGGGATTTAAAAGTAAAGAAATGATTACAAAACTAATAAATACTTTATTGGACTGAGAACCATTTTAATTATTATTATATATTCAATGCTATATTCAGTTAGAAGAATATATAGACACAGTTTGACATAGTGAATCTCCAGTACCTTAATTTTAGAGCCATTTCACAGCCTTGGGATTAATGTAAATGTATAAATGTACTAAAGCAGTGGAAAGTCGTTTTAGAACAAAATGTGTATGTATACCCATATCTCCTAGCTGTAAAATAATATGCAGTTGACCATAATTCTGGGATGGTTATCAATTAAAAGAGTGCAATGGTACAATATAACTACCTTGTAAAGTGTAAGTTAGTATAAAAGACTTTCAATTCTGAATATAAATGAAGCAATATTAACGTCAAGAGCAAAGGATACTTGTGTTATTTAAGTTGCCTGGATAGCCACTGGCATTATACACCTGTTTACCAAGTTTGGGGTTTTCCAACAAAACAAATTGGGCTTAATTTAAAATAGTTTTGCATTGTTTGTGGAATATCAAGAACAGTCATAAAAGGAAACATAAATAATTGTCTTCTATTTTGTTTTGAATAATAATTATTATTATAATATCATATTATATACTCTGTATTATGCATCAAAACATGGATAGAGATAGTCAATTCGTCTCTACCAGTGATCATCCTTGTGCTGCACCCAAATGAACAAGCTAGTAAAGTTCAGCAGGAGCCAAAAGTCTCATGATACTCTTTATTTTAGAATTCAAAAAGAAAAAGACAAGAAAATAAAGGGCTAGCAGGCTTATAAGTTATATTATATTCATATGGCCAATTTACCAAAGGACTGTTACATCCAACATAAACAAATTCAAAGTAAACCGTACTGGGGACAACTAGCTATGTAGTTGTCGTTCAAACACTGCTCTCAACATAGAAGCCTCAACAAATAAAAGTCCACAAGCAGCATGCCACACCATTCGCTGCATAGATTCTTCATTATTAAGTGGCATCCTTTCAAGATCCAGCTGCAGCAGAAACTAAAAGGGGATATCATTGACAGTTGTGTCCAGTTCTGTATCCTGTATTAGACCAACATCCCCGGGATCCAACATTTGCAAAGGCCAACCATGGTCAGTGCATTAGCAACTTTCAGTTGAATGTATCAAAGACTGAAAAGAGTTCTTTGTTCCCATGTTTATAGTTTCTCTTTGAGGAAGACAAATGTCAGGAGAAATAAGTGCAGAAATGTTGTTTTCATGAGGGCTTGTCTGTGGTGACGGGACATTCCAGACCCCAGCGTCAAATGCATCAAACCCTTTAATATAACAAATACATAGAAAGGACACTCAATGATTTTGAAACTATGCTCAACAAATCAAAAATGAAGAAAAACCTCAAGCAGGTGGAAGAAAAACTAGTTGAGGTGGCCGAATAAACTCTCGAAAGTTCCCTGTAATTTCAAATCAGTTTCTCGTCTGTTTAGGTGTTTATTGTTTGACATTACTCCTGGGTAATAGCAGCTTTTCATTCGAGTGGCAGAAAAGCTAATTTTACATCATCTCTGATTAATGATATAAAATCTTCGGGACACCCAGCAAAGCTTAAAGAGGTAGAATATTTTCATGTGTCGAGAGCAGCTGTACATCTGTGGTCACACACCAGAAACATTTATGCTGATGAAATTAAAATGGTACAATGGTGAATGCTAATAAAAATGCATTGCAAAGAAGGGTGATATTTGATTTCATAAAGCTGTGATGTATTTATTTGGAATTATAAACAAGAAAAACATACAGATCTTTGTGTTTGCATTCCACACCCTATTTGCAGGCCCCCAACATGTCTGCATTCATTAAACAGTAAAGGTTTTTATGTAGATTTTTGTGTTTTTATTCTAAATCTTGAAACTATAAATTCTACTCGACTCGAGTCTCAGAGTTACCACAGAATTAATACAGGCTGTAATCACAGTCAGTCTACTGACAGGGTAAAAAAAATAAAACTGGCCACATCTACTGGGGTTTTTGTCGAGTATTAACAAGTTTAAAATTTGCTCATTTAATTTAAGGCTTTAAAAGGTCTTAAATACATAGATTACAGTTAGTTAAGTCTAAAATTCTTGTGATTTACTTAAAGTGATTTACTTTTTCTATTTGTTGATGGCATTCATAGTTCCTAGCAGCTCCTTGTGAAATATCAACGGTATTCGAAAACCTAGGATGGTGATTACTTAGACAGTATTTTACATCATCCTGTACTCGCTTTTGAGACGTCAGAGACTGTATTGCGACCGAATACAATACAAACACTCAAGGATTAACACTAGCGACAAATTTCCCGCACTACAGGACAGACAATTAAAGGACGTCAAGGTCGGGTGAGCACCATGGCTTCTAGTGTTCACCTATGTTTAAGAAAGTTTTGTTTTTACAGGAGGCACAATAGTGCTAAAATGTCAGATTAAATACCAGAAGACACTGGCAAAGATAAGAAAGTGCTTAAACAGCTTTGGTGTCAACTTTAATTCGGTCAATCTACAAATATCCCCCGAGAGCCACAATTTTTTTTTTTTTTTTTTTTTTTTAAGTTTTTAAAATGGTATTAGATTATTTAGCTTAACATACTTGTGAGGCATGTCTTGAACAAGCCTAATAAAAAATCACATGTGCCTCTATTTCTGGTGCATATTTAAACTGTGTATATATAAATAAGCACATCCAACCCAATGTACGGTAGTAACCATAATACAGCAATACCATGCTGTCACAGTTATCTGGAGCCAGGCTGACAATGGTAAAATGCATCCCACAACACTAAATGAGTGCATGTGGAAGAGCCACAGAACAATGATCAGCAAAGTGTTCTCAGAGATGTTCAATTGAATTCATGTCTGGGGAATAAAAGGGGGTGTAGTAGTACTTGGAAATCTTGGTCATGCTCTTCCAACCAGTGCATGACATGTGACATGTTGCATTGTCATGCTGCGTGCTGCCATTTGCCCCATGAGCAGAATATAGTATGGGTTTATATCATCTAAACAAAGATCTAAGCAAGGATGAATTCATAGGGTACATTGAGAATGCTTTCATGGATTCACGGACAAAGAGAATAAGAAAAATATTCCCTTAGGATTTGAATATTTCCTGGTTGCCAATGCAGGTAGAAGGGAACTAAATCTCTTCTCTATAATATAGATGCCTGTGAGTAAGATGCACATGTTTGCCTTAAAAACAGTTGTGTTAGACTCTTCATTTCATTTAAATATTTTGTTGCAAACAGTTACATTTTGCTATCAAACTGAAATGCATATAACATATTTCCACTGTTGAGTAGTGCAGCTCCGGGGGTTTGTCTTTTGCCTAGTTCACACTAAATGATTCTTGCCTAGAATTTCACTTGACAAAAGGTCCCTGTTAGATGTTCTGCATTAAAGTAAATCAGCGCTTGCTCTGGAATCAGCTCTCTGTTTCTACTGTTCAACGAATCCATCCGAGTAGCTCGCCAAGCATTGTCATTTTCAAGATCTCTTATATTACCATCTACCTACTATATAAATGATAAAAATGCATCTACACATCTATACATATACATAAAGTGATTCAACAGACCAGTCATCCAGGCAAACACAAATCCATTCAATATGGCTGAATGTAAATGAAACTGTTTAATCAATGTACTGGTTTGTTGGATGGATCTCTGCACTACACTATGAATTTGGAGAGAACATGCCAGACTTTACACAACACAAAGTAACTGGAGGTGCCGCAATTCTGACCACCCCACCCCCATCACAAATAATCAAATAGTGAGTTGTCAGAGTGCCTGTCTCTGCTTCCATTGATTATCTTGGAATGGGCCTCATTAGAATAGATTTTGGCAGGAGGTTTGGAACATGTACTTCATCTCTGGTGACTGGGCTACATTAATGCGGGATTTGGACAACTATCAAACTAAATAAGTGACAGTGATTAAACAGACATCCTAGATAATTAAAAAAGTCTCGCATTGGATGATATATCAATATTGATTAACACTGATGGGGGTAAGTGTTAATTAACAGAGAGAAATATTGTCAACACTGCTGCATGACAAAGCAGAAGTGTTGTGGAGAACCTGTTTTTGGATTTATAGTTAGACAAATGGTGTAGAATATAAATACAACGAAACAAGGTACCGGTTATTAGCAGAAAAACAACACAATTACTTATTCATTCAAACCATTTTATGTCTAGTGATATAAAGTGGCAATTTATTTATGTTTGCAAGGGTTGCACAGAAATAAAACACTGCACAGACTTCTCTTCATTACAATATCATCTCAGGCATTGTGAAAAGTAAGTGAATGGTCTTTTAAAAACCAAGGTAGCTACCTTGCATTCTACTGCCAATCCAAAAACAATATACTCCCATCATGCATAATATTACAATCACTATCCTCTTAACACAGCCCTGCAGCCGTGATGCACTGTGTATTCGGACACCTTTTTACCACAAACGGCATTAACTTCTACATCAATTTCAGCTACAGTAGGTCGTCTGTTAGATCAGATCAAACGAGCCTTCCCTCGATACAAACATCACTAAAACTTGGCTGCCCAGGATCCTGTCTCTGGCTTACCACTTTCATCTTGTAGAGATGCTCAGACCTGGTTGTACAGCCACCACAATTAGACCTGAATTTCTGAAAAGCTGAACTGACAATAAAATGTTCACTTACAGTCCCACCCACAAGCAGGCCACGTGATGAAGAGATAATGAGTGTTAATAACTTCACCTGCCAGTGGTAATAATGTTAAGCCAGGTTGGTGTATTAACATTTGAAATGAGATTGCTTTCACTACTAATGTAGCTTTGGATGCTCCACCTAAAGCAGCTCAGTAGGCAGCAGTAGTTTAAGCTGAGAATTTGGACGTTCTTCTAATGAGGTCCTTCTCAACAATTGGAGCATGGTACACTAGCGAGTGGGCTAGTCTGACCCCAGGGAACATGCTTTTTTGCGCTACTAGAATAAAGTCTTAATAAACATCCACATTCATTATTTATTGAATTTGATTTTCTTTTATTTTTCATTATTAAACTATATGAAAAAAATTAATTAGTCTGTTAAAATGTTTATAGTTAAAACAAGGAGGTAAGTTTTTTTTATTTTGCAAATTGCAAGCATTTTTTAACACTTCAAATCTTTTTGTTAGAGACTAAAACAATGTTTATAAAATATTCTTTGTTATAAGTTGATCTATATTTCTTTCTTTTTTAGTTTTCTTTAATGTTAAAGGATACATTGTTGTGCATATAATTACACCTAACACCATAGTTATAAGTCTTATGAAAATGTATAGACAAATTCCACTATTATCATCGTGGAGGAGAGTGGGGGGTACAAAAGGTTTTTCTCCTTCCGGGGGGATGAGCATAACAGAAAATTATTGAGAAGCACTGATCCAGTAAGATGATAGGAGGATGCTAAATATATGTCGATTTTAAAACAGATCTATTTCTGTTGGCTTTATATACTAAGTTCATTCCTACTTGGTAATCAGTGTTTGTGTCTAGTGATAAACCCAGTATGATACCAATCAAGTACTTGTTGTAGGTGAAAAATGTGCTATAAAAATAAATACCCTACAGGAAGCTCATACACACACTATAAACTGCACAAAGACATTGTAATGGACCGATCTGCTGTAAAGCTACGACAGATTGCAGTATCATGCCCTTTAATTGTCTGTGACCAACATGGCCATGCCACTATGGGCAGTTTGAAAACATGGAGAACATGTTCCTGCATGTGATTGGAAGTATCAGTGCCTTTACTGTTGTCTTTCTGCCTTGTTAAGTGTCAATGGTTGGAGGAATTGAATTAGCATTTTCATCATTTACCAAACATTTTCCAAAGTGATTGACAGTAGTTACAGTAACAGTCTGAACAAGGGCCCAACAGCAGCAACCAAGCAGTGATGAGGTTTGAACCAGCATCTTTTGGAATACAACTCCCTTACTGTTCCCTAACCACTAGGCTACAGCAGGTTATACATTTACATTTACAGAACTTTGCAGAAGAATTCATTCAAAAAGCGACTTTTAATTACATTGGAACACAATTTTGAGCAACTGAGGTTCTTGCTCAGAGGCCAGACAGTGGAAACTTCGTTGTAGTGGGGTTTGATCTTCTGCTCTCTAATCTCGTACCTAAGCCAACACTTCCTCAGGTGTAACTTCTGGCCTCACTGCTCTTGCTTTCTTGTGGCTGTAATGACACACTTGTTTTAAGAAATGCATGTAGTAATGTGGCCCTGGGTCTGGTCATGGGGTACAGCTTAAAATCCAAAATGGAAACAAGAAACCCTTTGAAGGATGACGATGCTCTTGAGTTCAGTCTCCACTAATCATGTTTAAGACCTTGTGGTGTCTTGTAACTAATCCAAAAGTGCACATTGGTAGAGAGCATCTCATTCAAACATTTCTGCATGACTGACATAAATGTGGCCACTGTTTCTTTGATTTAGTTTCTTCAGTGTTCCCTAGTACGCCCTCGACACTTATGCTTGAAGTGTTATGTCTTATGTTGTTGTATGTGCTTGTATGCTAACTGAGTATTTTTTAACCGTGTAATTCTTGTACACGTATATATATTTGACAAATAAAGCATCTTGAATCTTGATTTACCGTAGCTACACCTCAGCCTACCTAAAGCACTAAGTATCCAAAAAGTTTTTATTTATCAGCAGCTATTTTTAAATGTTTCCTTTTGTAACTGTCACTGTAGGGAAAGATGAATGACCAACCAAGCGCAAAAGAAAAAAAAACAATTGGTTAAGACATCTGCAAAGACGCTGTCGTTCAGACATGGTAAAAGCTAGTGGAGAATATTCAGATGGTGGGCAGCCTTAGCCACGGTGCCTGTAGTTATAGGTTCGATGCCTTGCTCCAGGGCACTTCAGTCGTGACCTAGACATCCAGTCACTTTATTTATCAATACAGATATATTTTTATTCTCCTTTTATAAAACCCTAAAACTTTTTTTACTTCCTTTTACATTTTCAAATATATTTTTATCTCGCTAAAACCTTAAACTGTAGAATTGCAATCGTAAGTAGTTAAAAATTTGTTATACTGTATACAACTATGTATGTGACAAATAAACAAATAAACCTCGATTTGATTTGACCTACTGATTATCAGAATCAAACAAGCAACGTCCAGTTCTTTAACCACCAAGCCATGGCGGCCCCAATGTGACAGCTGACGTGAGTTTTTGTCCAGACTACAAAAATCTGGCACCATTCAGTAAAAATATTAGATCAAGTAACTTATCTGTAATGCTAAAAATTAATATAGGAAATCAGACACATTCACAAAGCTTCAAAGCTTGACCTTTAAAACAGTGGTCAGTATCTAGAAAAAGTGTTCTGATGGAAAAGAAACTGTGACATCCTAGCCACAGTGTGATGGATGGCTAATGATCAAGCAAGAGATTGTCCACGTGGTCCGATCCAACAGATCTATTGAACAGAGCTACTGTAGCTAAAACGGCTGGAGAAGTTAATGCTGGTTTTCATCAAAAGGTGTCAGAATGCAGTGCACAGTTGCACAGCTGTTTCGGCATCAAAAGGCGGACCAACACAATATTAGGATGTGCTCGTAATGTTATGCCTGATCTCTCTAAGCTGCTTTAAAATACAAAATAAAATGTAAAAAAAGTATTACCATTACACTCCAGCTCATTCCCCTAAATCAAGGATTTTGCTGACAGGCAAAACTGGCATATCTGTGCAAAAACACACTAAATCATGACAGTTTGTGACAGTTCATATCACATCTTCTCAACCCAACTTGCGGATCTTTTTTAATGAAGGGTACAAAGATAGTAGTGAAATGACAGAAAGGATAAGGCATAAAGCTACTTGCACATTAGCAAACCGCAACTCACTAATGACATCTTGAGTTGGGCTCTTGTGGGCATAAGTGTACTGTTGTCGCTTTATAGCAGGGCTATTCAATTAGCTTGGGGTGAACAAAACACGTTGCAAAGAGTTTTAAACCAAATTTGCACATATGGGAGTCCGTTTGAGCCATTTAGGTGCAAAGGTACAGCTCAGTCTGTACAGTCTTTCAATTAGAGACATTCTGCTGAGACAGATTTTTATTTCATCCCCAAGCTGACAGGATGTGACTGGGATTATATTTTTCTGCATGTTCTAGTCACATTATCATGGCCACTGCCATGAATTTTCCAGCAAGGCAATGCGACATGTCACATGACAAGAAATTAAAGCGAGAGAAAGTATTCAGAGTATAAGAGAACTATTCAGACGCAAACCAAACTGAACATCTGTGGTACGAGCTTGATTATCATGTTCTCTTTATGGATCCTCCCCTACACAGCACTCCAGCAGCTGTTTGTCATGATGTAGTCAGCATGGCTCAAGAACAAGCCTTTATTGAGTTCTTTTCATGCCGCAAAAGTCTCTGATTTTGACCGGTCACATAAAGAATCTAATATCCACTGGTAAGCTTGCTAAGTGTGACACCTGAGAGAATTCAGACATCAAAATCACACTGATGAATCTTTACTATTTTACTCGAGAAAGGATCTCCCATGTTGCGTTTTACTGCTCTTTTAATTAGTTTGCATAATGAATGTTTGTTTAATTGACTTGCATATAATTACTAGAACATTTAATGACAAATTCAGTATCTACAAGTCAGCAGAATCTAAATCTTGCACGCAGGCGTCTAAATTTTGATTAAAAGAAAACCAACTATAGTACGTTTTCTATTCTAAAGCAGAATGAAAAATTCAAATAAAATAAGCATGCATTGCTCCTTACATTTACTTTGATTTTTATTTGATTGTAGTCAGAATTAACTCCTGAAACATTTCTTTTGTTTGTGATTTAGGGCTATTAATGAGTTGAAAAAACGAAATAATGTTTTGAACAGGTGTCTGTTACCATTGTTGGGTACAAATGCAGCATCCAGAAAAAACCTGGAACAAAACTTTAATGAGCAAAGATTACACATTAATCAATATATGCATGAGAAAAGGGTTTTAAAATGATAAGACTTGTTTAAAAGCAAAAAAAAGGATTTGCATACTTTCCCTCTCTACAGTTTGTAATATCACTAAATGATTTTCATAATATTCATTCTCTCAGACAGCAATACATCAGAAAATTCCACTCAACAACTGACATAATCACATGGGCAACAAATTAGTTTGGCACACTTTAAAACAACACACTACATTAAAGTAAAAAAGATACTAATATGTAAAATAAAAATGTGAAGAGGGATCAACATTCCCGGTCTTTCTTATGTGCAGAATCAACCATCCAGACTATTATCAGCAAGTCCAAAAATGTGCAAAAAAGAGTCTGTCATGGTATAAATTCATTAACACTCTGTTGATGGCTCAAACATAAACTGGCATCTAACAGCAACATAGCAACATACGTCCCTAATAAAGAACATACAAAGAATGACAACAATGTGGCACAGTTACACAACTAAAATCTGTTTGAAAAAAGAATGAGACTTAAAGTTAAGCAACAACCAATCAGTTATAAACTGTGTTTACCATACGTTCAGTCTTAGTGTAGAATAAATACCTGTTAATATTTGAAATAAAGAAGACGAATATATAATGTGCATATAATAAACAATACACGATATATATATATATTAGGGCCGGGACTTTAACGTTAATTTCGATTAATTAATTACAAAGATTTTAACGCGTTAAAAATTTTAACGCAATTAACGCATTTTGGAGGCGG
>JAOUQU010419377.1:0-10873 GCA_028566735.1 Ammoglanis amapaensis
AACCCACGCTGACACGGGGAGAACATGCAAACTCTGCACAGAAAGTCCCCAGCCCGACCCGGGGATCGAACCCGGGATTTCTTGCTGTAAGGCGACAGTGCTATAACCACTCAGCCTGCCGTACCTCCTCAATAGTTTCATGTTAGTGGTTCAAATATTGTCCGGCCCTCACACATTTTCAACTCACCAGATCTGTCCATCTTTGCAATAAGTTTGGACACCCCTGATCTAAAAGCTTCAGAGAGACACAACAAAACAAAGTCGTCAGGTCTTCACGTCCTTGAGCGGTTTATAGCACGGCTAAGATTCAAATCGGCATCCTTCTGATTCAACATCTCAGACCTCGTGCTTCAATTCTCTTCTGACTGAATGAGCACTAATTCTGAAACACTCCAGTATTATTTGGAAGGAGTGAATTACTCGGGTAAAAAGATCAATATTTCATTTATTCACTCACTTAACACTAGATGCATTTCGAACAAGGCAAACCACCGAAGCCTGGAGGAAATCACACACTGACTCTGAGGACATATTCAGAACGTTTTTATGGAAAGACTTATTAATAAATGTATTCATTATTTTTTTGTTTATTTAGATTTTTTTAAATGTCATGCTTTATACATTAGGCATCATTCCCAACAGGACACAATCATTCATCACACAGTCACATCAAACAAAGTTATAGATCATTTTTGTATCTTCTATTTGCCTAATCTGCAATGTTAGATACAAAAATATTATTAGACTGTCGGAGGAAACCGGAGCGTCCAGAGAAAACCCACACAGACATAGGGAGAACATGTAAACTCTGCACGACCCCATGACTATAGTCATATTGTGAGTTTTTTTACAAGCTATTACAGATTTAAAACCACTTACACATTTAATTGTTTAGCAGTAATTGGAGAACTTGTGTGCTTGTGATCTGAAGGTTGCTGGTTCGATTCCAAGAGTCAAAGGTAACGACTGAAGTGTCCTTAAGCAAGGCACCGAACCCCTAACTGGTCCTTGTTTGTGTGTAGTTTGTGTGTAGTGTGTGTAAATAGGTGTTTAACCGACCACAGATTTTAGATTGTTAAACTAATTCCTAAGTGTGTAAAATTGCAATGTTGAATAAAATGTCATTAAATTGAACGAACTTAGTTAAACAATCGACACAAACTTATTTAACTTCTACTGTTCTACAGGAGGTGGAAAGAAACCTGATTGGCCGTAACGGCTTCACAAAAAACCTTTGCAGAACATGTTCGAGGGCAAATGTTATCAAATCCAGATACACATAATGTATACGAGACACATGACGAGCTCCAGACTGTGTTTTCCTCAAGAAAATAAATGAAAGACAGAAATATTTGAACAATATATGTAAATATATTTTGATAGTATAAAGTTTAATAAACAATTTTAATTGTTTATGCTCAGAATAGCGGTTTGGTGGACGGCATCATCGCCTCTTTGTCCAGTCTGAGAATGAATATCAGATGCATCGCAGAAATATGTTGCATCTTCTTTATGTCCTGATTTGTATTGTTGGTTTTTTGTTTGTTTGTTTGTTTGTATTTTACTTCTGTTTGTGCGTCCAGCTCAGATGCAGCAGTGAACAGATTTCATTTGGAATTTGGCAGGTCTCATTTCGGATTGTGTGTGAGCGGTTTGGCCGAGTAATCTCGGTCTGAATGGTTGGAGTCGATCTTAATTGCACTGGAGAGGTCCGAGATGAGAGTGCCAGGATGAATACGGGAGAGTGAGACACACAGAGACACACACACAAACACACACACACAGAAAGAGAGACTGGCATGGCTCTAGACTGGCCTGAAAGATAAAGGTAGTAGAACTACTGTAGAACTGTGTTCTGTAGGAAAATCAACATTTGTGCATCATTTTCCTGCTTTAAACAACTTTGTGCTTAATTGTTTACTGCCTAATACACCACAGCCAGAGGGAGCTATAGCACTCAAGTCATTCATCAAAGTCATGCAAGTCAAGTTCATTGCAGATCCTGAAATCGACCTTGTGTCTGTGTGTCTCTGTGTGTCTTTATACCCTGCAACAGGCTGCTGACCTGTTCAGGTTGTCGGTGTATTCGCCCAGCGTGTGTCACCCCACAACCCAGAAAAGATATAGAAGAATAAGTGGCATACCTTGATAAACAATAACTGAATGAATATTTAATAAACAGTCATTAAATCACAAAGTCACATTATAATATGGATTTGTGCAGTGAAACACACATTTACACACTAATGAACACACACTAGGGGGCAACAGTGAGCACATGTGCAACAGCAGGGCAGCGATAGTCATGCCACATGGGGAGCATTTAAGGTTTTGCCCCCTTGCTTAATGTCATGACCTGTTGATACGCTGAATCGAACCGGCAACCTTCCGGTCACAAGCCCAGGCCACAGTCTATAACGTACTATTATCTGGCAACCATATTTCATTTTATTTTCAATTTTTATGTAATTTGTTCATATTTTCATATTTTTAAAAGCCATTTATATTCAAATGTGGTGCAATTAAACTTATACTTAAGTAAAAGAAAAGTTTGTAATATATCTATACACACACACACACACACACATACATACACAAACGACTTAATTACAGTAACACAAGTAAATGTAATTAGTTACTGTGGACCTCTGATCCCTCTCACTTACCGGTACTGTGAGGACGAGATAATCAGTGATATTCACTTCAACTGTCATGATGTTATTATGCCTGGTCTGTGTAGATCGTAGTAATATACACATCGATGAAGCACTGCTAAAGGCCAACTTGAAAATGTAATAAACATTTATTCAGCCCGCACAGCACCAAGAATAACATTTCTGTTCATCAGTGACACTTTTATTATCATTTTTTTCCAGATGCCTACCCAATCTCTGAGGTGGTTTACAAGTGGACCCAGGACCCTAAAACATCTGTTGTGGTAGCGGAGGATGGTTCACGTCTCAACCAGTACCATCTGGTCGGTCAGACAGCGGATACTGAAGACATCAGTACCAGCCGAGGTACGACACACCCTCAACCTCAACCTCACGGAATCCATCCACATCCACATAAACATCTGTCAAAATCATGCAGCAACCGAGCATGTAATAGATCCTGGGTTTTGGTGGCTGGATTACAATAGGTAGAAAAGGAAAATTGATATTTCAAGATGAAAATATTTTATGCACTGACATAATGAAGATCGGTCTTGTTTGGTCAGTTTTAATATGGTACTGCATAGGCCAGTTGACAGACCTGCTGGGACCCGGAGCATGAAGGCTTCACGAGGTCCCATAGCCGATATAAAACAATTTAATAGCGCTCTTCTAAGGGCCCCCTCTGACCCCGAGGCCTGGGACAACAGACCCGATCGAGTACAAATCAAGATCCGGTCATTAGCGTCCAGCTGTTGCTACATTCAGACTCGGAGAAGCAAGAAAAATGATGTAGATAAAGACACAAGCACCGGAGGGAGGGAAAAAACACTTATCCCTGTCTAAAGCACCGGATCTGCAGGGTTTATCCACGTGCTTCCCTCCATCGTTCTAGTTTCAAGTGATGCCAGTAAGCCGTGATGGACAGAAGCCAGCCTCTACATGAATCATGTAGATAAGAGAGGGTGGGAGTGTGTGTATGTGTGTATGTGTGTGTAGGGTAAAAGGGAGGGGCATCTGCTTAATTCAGTTACATAAAGAAGAGCGGTCGTACACTCATCATAGCTCGCTCGAGGTCTAGTCGTTGGTCATTGGCGTTTAGATACAGAGTAGTTTGCTCTGTATTGGCGTTGAGGACTCACAACTTATCCAGGCTCAGGTCGACACTGGAGTGCACTACTTTAGGCACCTACAAGCCAGTTCAGTGTCTTTAATAGCCTAGCACCTAGAACACTATCGGGTTATAAATGTACTTTGAGGCAGAGGATCAGTAATTGAATGACATCCCTGAGAGGTTTAAGGCTGTGCACAAGAGTGTCTAAAAATAACATTTCTTTAAAAACATGGATCTTTTTTATTTTCTTGGAAACATTTTTGAGGTCAGGTCTTCAAGATTGAAAAGACCTTTTGTTCAGGTCATTGTCCGTCCAAAGCACCAAAATACTTAAAACTGTCTAGTATCTAGTTCATCGAAAAACATGAACAAATCCAGCGGTGTGACCTAGCCTAGCCTCTGTGGTTACTGTCTTGCCTTTCTGTCATTTCCCATCCCTCCTTAAAATGCCAACTCCACTAACATCTACATAGGCTAAACGCTGTGAGGCTATTAGTGCTGCTAAGCTGGTTCAAAACCTTCTTTACGAGATCAAGAATAGATTCACCAAGACTGTACTGGGAACGGCGTGGAATAGAGACGGTCATAAGGAACCTCAACACGAGGTGTCTGCAGGATGTGAAATCATCACAGTTAAGCATGAAAAAGCAACATTTAGAAACAAGATCACAACCCTAACTAATTTATAAGAGCTTGAGAGAAACGGTGTGTGTATAGGGCCACATAAACAACAAATGAAATAGAAATACACACAGAAGTCCATCTCATAGACACATTTTAAACTGCAAACTAAGACCAGCATGCATGCATCAACCAAAGGGATTAGAGATGGTTCGATTAAACACTGGATCCTCACTGGCAGCATCATAATATTATCACTAGCAACTTGAATAAGAAGATTCACCCTTTGCATGACAATTATAAAAGACTAGATCTAAATTTAAGGCCAAGGACATAACAAACACTCACCAGTTGACCATCATGGCTGCGTTGTTCTCTGCTATAAACGGAAGCTCGCCATAAACATTCCACAAGCTGAACACTAAGATCCACCACACCGACATGTTGGTTTGATAGTTACCATCCATTTCCAGAAACATCCTGGTCCTGAACGTGCAGTCCTTGTTGTTTATGGGATCATGGAGCCGGGGAGAAGATCTTTTGCCTCCTTAAGTGAAGACATGGTTGCCACGCAGGTCAATCATTAGCTCGATTTTTATTCTGGAAAGTGTTCAGTTAGTTTCCACGTGTTTATTTGTTAATTCAGTTGAAATCTGGATCACTTCTTGATCCGTGCCCTGGTTATAACTGTGCATTGCTTATACAAGGTGCCCTAGCTGAGTCAACTGGTTAAAACTCTGAGCCAGTGAGCGAGACAGCAGCAGGATGCAGATCAGGGATTAGTACGACACAAAAATCCGATTTTGCAGAGAGAACGCGGCCATCATGAGTGGATTTTTCTTAAGGCTATCGGTCTCTCTGGTTTTATGGGATCTTTTTAAAGACTCCGATGCAATCACTGCGTATTTAACAGCATAGACTTCTTCTACTTCTTCTTCTTAGATTGCAGCTGTTGTTTGATTACTTGGCTGTATGAGTACAAAGTATAAGCACAAAAGCTCCAAGCCTGGTGTAAACGTACAGAAATCCTTTATGTTTGACACATTATTACAATATGAAGCTTAATTCAGGTTATTATAATCCTCATGACATCAGCAGGTTTGTGACAGCAGGCACGAGCATTTCCTCCTATTAAGACTTTATTTGATTTATATTTGCAGCCACTACTTTAACTTTTATAAGATTTCCATTTCATTTATTATTTTATATTTAAAAACCCTACGTTTTTATTTGAATTTAATTCATATGCATGTGCCTATATATAATATTATATATGTTTCATTATTATCAGTGTTATTATTATATATTAGGCTGGTACAGTATCTAGATGTGTAGCACCGTCGTCTCACAATGAGAAGGTTTTGTGTTCGTTTCCCATCTGGTTTCCCATCTGGTCCGTTCTGTGTGGAGGTCTGTGTGCCCAGATTTCCGTACAGTCCAAAAACATGCAATCAGATTTATTGTGGTATTTATATTGTTAGTATGTTCTAATGTTTTAATATAAATTTACTGTAATTTCGTCATTAAAAACATGTGATACTGTAACTTACACAAAATGATTATTATCATTGTTTTAAGTTTGATGTTGTTAACATTTCGTTTTATACTAGATGGAACAACTACAGCTATGTGCATACGAAGTTGGGGAGCAAATAAAATGGACCGAACTGTATCTTGGAGATGGTTTTTGGATCAAGTGTCTAAAATTACAATGTTAAATAGTGAAATCAGACAGAAATTGCATTTAGTGTCATACATGCAATGACAGAACGATGCACCACAATGACACCCCTTTTATACTGGGTTTACCCACCATCAGTGTTCAGCTGTTTTACTCTAATATCATGAACATATCCATCAACGTTTAATTAAAATAATCTATGAATCTCTTCCAATTACTTTTCTTTGTAATCTTTGTTCTTTATTTATCTAACTGTCTTTTTCTTTCTTTTACAGGCCAGTACACAGTAATGAGGGCGCACTTTTACCTAAAGAGGAAGATCGGTTACTTCGTAATCCAGACCTACATGCCCTGCTTTATGACCGTCATTCTATCCCAGGTCTCCTTCTGGCTGAATCGAGAGTCCGTCCCTGCAAGAACAGTTTTTGGTGAGTGTCTCAATAATGTGCATGATGTACTTGCTGATGTTGTCGAGGAGCTGGATGACTGTATGATGAACAATGTACAATGATGCTACAATACACTTTATGATGCTGTAATTTCAGACATTGTGGACTGACGAGGTCAAAACAAAACAAAAAAGGAAATAAAATGCATAAAGTGCTTTGATTTCTAGAAAGAGAAATACATCTGATATTTTCAGCATTTAGCAGACGTTTATATCTAAAATAATTTACAATTATAACGAAACATCGTTTTGAGTGATTATGATCCTGGCCAACACTAGAGTGCCAACTTGGTGGTCGTTGGACTTGAACCAGCAACCTTCTGGTCCAGTACTTAAGACACTATTCACTGCCATACATGATCATTTATATTTTTGTATTTCACCCCCTTGGAATTCTATCTGCATTCGGAGCGGTATTTAGATATTAAGCTTTAAAGATTTTGCTTTCTGAAATAGCTAAACTGATCCATGGAACGAGTCTCTTTTATTTTTTTTTATTAAAAAACCCCATAGAACTAAACACACACTCACACACACACACACACACACACACACACACACACACACCTAACATAATGTTAAAAAGTCGTGACAGAATAAAAATATCTGAATAACTGAAATTTTCATAAATGTCAGATAGAACCTTATAATTCCGAGGAGACGATTTGGCATTTAACAGAAGCTTTTATCCAAAGTGACTTAAATGACAAATGACAGCTTTGAGCAATTGAAGGTTCATGGCCTTGCTCAAGGGTCCAGCAGCAGTAATCTGGCAGTAGTCTTGGGGTCAGCACAGTTTGATTACCTGTCCAGTACCTTTTGGACTGGGCTCATGAATGAAACCAAATCAAGACCTTCTTGAAGCTTTATTGTACTCTGGAACTTTGTCTTCAATCTGCAGAGTTTATATTAATTGGAAGTACGACTTTTGTTTGATGATTATATTAAATATTACAATGGAACCTTGACTCATGAATTTCATCTGCTCTTAAGTCTTAATGTCTGTATGTTTTTTATGTCTGTAATGCATCGTTCACATAAGAAATATTGAAACGGAGTTCATTTTAAAATGTCTGTGTTGGAACTAGTTCCCCCGTCTGTGGTTAACGTGATTCGCTTGATAATTTTTAGCCGTGAGTGGCATTAACCAAAAACTCTCACTTACACACTGACACCAGAAGGTCTGAATCATTCCGAGAGAGTCGTTCATTCAAAAAGAATCATTACTGTCATACACCTGAGTCATGTGAGCCCTGAATCATTCTCATGCTGTGAAACTTGTGTGTGGACTTCAAGAAAATGATATTATATCTTATATATATATAATATATAGCATTGGCCTAAATAAAGCAATTTCTCTTTTACTCTTGAGAATCTTTGCCACACATTTATAAGTAAAATATTTTAAGGCTCTTTGAATTGTTATCAGAAGTTTGTGATATGATTATAAACATTATTTCCGACGTGTTTTGCGGTTTTAAATATATTCTTTTAACAGCCGCTATGGTGTCAGCCACTGATGTATTGTCAGTTGCAGTTTTTTATGAAGTAATAACTTTATAATGATATAATATTTTCCTTTACCACCATATTGATATTTTATATTAACTGCATTTAGCAGACGCCTTCATCTAAGGTGACTAACAATTTCAACTAAACACCATTCTTTAAGCAATTGAGGTTTAAGGTTCTGGCTCAGGCGCCCAACAGTGGCAACTTGGTGGTAGTGCAGCTTAAACCGCCGACCTCCTGCTCGTTAGCCCAGTACTCCAACCACTAAGCCATCACTAAACAATACATATTTTTCATTAATCTTGTTTTTGTTTTGTTTTTGTCTCTAAGGAGTGACCACGGTGTTGACCATGACCACGCTCAGCATCAGTGCCCGGAACTCTTTGCCCAAAGTGGCTTACGCTACAGCTATGGACTGGTTTATTGCGGTATGCTACGCTTTTGTGTTCTCTGCCCTCATTGAATTTGCTACGGTCAACTATTTCACCAAACGCAGCTGGGCCTGGGACGGCAAGAAAGCTCTGGAGGCTCAACAGCCCAAGGTGAGTAAACATGTGAATCTGTGCTGTGTGTGTGTGTGTGTGTGTGTGTGTGTGTGTGTGTGTGTGTGTGTGTGTGTGTGTGTGTGTGTGTGTGTGTGTTCATTCGTTTACCATATCCGGATCATCATGTTTCAGTTGTTACTGTACAACGCACTAGTTCATTTAGAGATTCTAAATTAATTATGAAATTTTATTTATTCTTATTGACCAGAAGAACGACTAGACAAAATCATGACTTAAACAAGAACTTTAACCAACCAGTTATTAACTTGACCATATCATTAACTGGACAGTTATAATTAAGACAAGATCATAAACTAAACTAGCAGTGACCAGATAAGATCATGAAATAGACAAGACCATTAACTAGACAAGCAGATTGACTAGATTACTAATACATTACTAATAGATCCATTAATTAAAAACAGTTATTAACTCCTCAATGTTATTAACCAGACAAAAGCTTTACAGAGTCAAAATCACTGACAAGACAAGATCATAAACTAAACAAGATTGGTACTTAAACAAGAGCATTAACTGGACAAGTGTATTAACTAAGCAAGGTTACCAACTATTCTAGAGCATGAACTAGACAAGATCCTAAACTAAACCAGACCAGATAAGATCATAAAGTAGACAAGACCATTACTTAAGCAAAGTCCTAAACTAGACTATTCTCCTTTTGCAACTTAACTTTTTACTTTTTATACTGTTTACATTAATGTTTACATTATTGTTTTCATTTATAATCTATTTTTTAGCTTGTTACCTGTAATTTCGAGTGTTGGATGGAGGAGTTATAAAGCATTTCAGTGCCGGTTGTTCTGTGTATAACTGTGTATGTGACGAATAAACTTTGATCTGATTTGATTTGATTTGAAGAGGATTAACTAGACACGATTAACAAAGTCGTGATCTATTCCACTCTAAAACAGTGACTGATTTTTTTTGACTGATAGAAAAAAGATCCACTGGCATTATCCAAGAAACCCAACAACACGTGTTCCACTGGCATGAACTTCACAGCCAACCTCACTAAGGATCCGACCATCTCCACCATCTCCAACAGCACCACCGTGCAGATGAAGAGCTCCGAAAGCAAGTCGACTCCCGACCCCAAAAAGACCTACAACAGTGTCAGCAAGATCGATAAGATGTCCCGAATAGTGTTCCCCGTGCTCTTTGGAACTTTCAACTTGGTCTACTGGGCTACGTACCTCAACAGGGAACCTCCGGTCATTAAAGGGGCTGTTTCATCCACATAAGATGACGAGCGCTGCCATCACCACCCGAGAGTCGATTCTCTTTCCTGCTTTTGTCTTCATCTTGCTGTAAAACTAAACTCGCAAGGAACAGAAAAGAAGCTCAACGGGCTAATTCACCCCGGCGACATGTCACCTTGCTGCTCCTTGCACTTCCCTCCCTTTTGTTTTCACAGATTGCATGAATGATTTTGAAGCTTGGTGGGAATACTATCGCCATATCTGCCTTGACTTTCGACTTTAGATTACTCTTATACTAGGATTTCGTAGAGGATCGTTGCATTTATCTTCAAATCTAATGTATTAATAACACGAATTCAGTCATTACAAATCAGTTTTCAGCTTCTTCTTCTTCTTTTTGTTTAAACTTATGTATAATGTATAATATTCTGCATTTGGCATCTGCCTTTATGGATTAAGTCGATGTACAGTTAGAATTACAGCAATGCCAAATGCTATGCAATGCGTGTTCTTAACTCTCAATACTTTGTTTGAGTTAACATAAAGCCAGACTTGATCTCTTGAAGAGTAAACGGATCTAGAAGACGTACTGAGAACGTTTAGCGTTGAAGGGTGTCCTTCCTCACTCGCTCGCTCGCTTACTCCTTTCTTAACTGCCCATCCAGTCAGGGCCGCTGTTTTTTTTCAATGCACACACGACACACAGAAACACCCTGGTAGAGCCGCACCCGGGCCATCGCAGGTCAGACAGATACACATATAGTTATTTTAGTTTCTCTTACTGATCTGACAGCATGTCTTTGGACTGTAGGAGAGTGAACGTCCACACAGAGAGAAGTCTGTGGATCAAACCCAGCATGGTTAAAAAGAGTTTGGATGCTGCACTTTTTTTTCTCACAGTTACTAAAATTAATTATTTAGACATTATTTATTATTGATATTTGATACCAATATATTTATATTATATACTTTAAATGTAAGAAAGTATACACACACAGGAAACACACACACACACACACACACACACACACACACACACACCCACACACACACACACACACACACACACACACACACA
>JAOUQU010419388.1:0-10873 GCA_028566735.1 Ammoglanis amapaensis
CACACACACACACACACACACACACACACACACACACACACACACACACACACACACACACACACAGAGGACAATTTTTGCCTCTCTAATTACCACGACTGCATGTCTTTGGACTGTGGGAGGAAAGCCCATTATTATTAAAACTGCTATATGTATATGCTTGTCTGTTCGTACACACACACACACACACACACACACACACACACACACACACACACACACACTGAGAAAAAGTGTTAGCGAGAGAGAGAGAGAGAGAGAGAGAGAGAGAGAGAGAGAGAGGAGAAAAAGATAGTTTTTTTATACCATTATTACAATTACTATGTTTATGTTTGTGTGTGTGCAAAATACTATAATATTAATACACAATCACACACAAAGACACCCCCCCCGCACACACACACTTATGTGTACAAACAGATCTCCAAATGTACAGGGGGGTTAAACAAATCAAAGTTTTCAGTTCTGTTCCAAATATCTGATAAAGACAGGCGCACACTGCCCCCTCGTGGATACGACAGTGAATTACATTAGTTTCTCAAGACGAGAAAAGACCTGTTTATACCGTTTTTAATGTTATTTAAATGCACGATAAAATAAATTCGTTGGAGATGAATGGAGATGAAATATAAAATGATATAACGAAGAATGAGTAAAGCAGGGGAAAGTTGTGTCAAAAATGGTGCGTAAATGTAAAGTGTCTCTTTATTATGATCTTTAAAAAAAGAAAATTTATATTTGCCTTTATTAATCGATCTGTACATCCTGGTCAGGATCAAAGCGGGTGTGATTCGGTCCTAATCCTGCACTGCCAGTTTAGTGCCAAACCAGTGACATTTCAAGTACTTAAAACAAAACAGTGCCAACCTGCCAACCCGACGGTCCTTTAACCCTAATCCTGTTTGCTTGCCCAAGAGAGAGAGAGAGAGAGAGAGAGAGAGAGAGAAACCTTTGGCATTGCTTTTTATACTGGACATTTTTTCATGGATGTGAGTGGGAGGAGAGACCATCAGAGGGATTAAAAATAGCGCGTAAATTTGTTCCCCCTCATCTAGAGGGCATAAACAGCGGCGCACCCAGACGCACCAAGTGGTTTACTTATTTAGATACATCAATATAAAAAAGATAGAGCTAGAGATGGATAAATAAGGCTTATTGTAAAGGACTAATCCTACTTTCACTAGCACAAACATAAAACATAAGCTGGACACTTCGGATTAAGGTTCCAGACTGTGTCCAGATTTTACGCACAGCTTTAAAAACGTTCTCGACCGTTTAAGAACGTCAATTGTGGACAGGATAAAATGTGCTCCTTGTATTTTATTCTTTTCTTACTGTTTTGCTACTTGACTCTGGGTATATCCGAGTATTCGGAGTTGGAAGCTGAAGAAATGGTGCCCGTTTGTTTAACCGGACACCCAGGAGCGGGACCAGTATCCAAAAGGAACGAGGACCCTCCCAGATTCCGTCTGTCCGCTTTTGGAAAGCATTTCACTCTATATTTAAGTCCGGACGCCAGATTTCTGTCCCAGGGACTGAAGGTTTATCACATCGGGGCGAACGACGCGTCGGAAGGAACACAGACACGGGTGCCAGGGATGCCAGCAGGAGAACCGGTGCCAGCGCGCCACTCGAGAGCTGGAAACAAGTCTGACATGAAACGTACAGAAGATGAAGATTTGCGTGGTTGTTTCTATACAGGGACTGTCGACCGCCAGGGGGACTCGGTGGTCTCGGTTAGTGTCTGTGATGGTATCCTGGGGTGGTTTATATCACGTGGAGGTGAGTACCGCATCGAACCCAAGCGCGCCGGGGATGGAACGGGGCGCAGCGCCACTGACCGGCCGCACATCATCCGGAGAGTTTCCCGAAATCTCTCCACCACTGACGTCACTGATGTGAGTGTCCACGGGCGTAAAGACGGTCCCGGTGATGGAGAATCCGTCAGACGACGGAGATTTGTATCACTGCCGAGATTTATCGAGACCCTCGTCGTGGCCGACTTTTCAATGTGGACCTTCTACAAAGAGCGCACCGAGGCGAGTGGATGAAAAATATATTTATTCATTCATGTCAGGCATTTTGGCTGCTCGCTGACTTTAGGGGTCGCCACGGAGCTTCCATACGACTCCGTGTTATTCATTTGGCATGAGTTTGACGCTGGATGGCCTTTCTGACTTTCAATCAGCCTATCGGGTAGAGCTTTGGGATATCAAAAGGAATATTGGAGGCCTTAAATCTATCATATCAAGAGCCACTGTTGGGCCCTTGAGAAAGACCTCAAGCAGACCGTGCTCCTGGGGGGTGCTGGGAAGTGCCCGGAGGAAACCCACGCTGACATGGGGAGAACGTGCAAACTCCGCACAAGAAGCCCTCGGCCCGACCCGGGAATCGAACCCAGGACGTCTTGCCGTGAGGCGACATTGCTGCCCCATGTATACATGTTTAGGGAGGTTTTCTAACTACACATCATTACTTATTATACATAAACATATATAATCATATATAATATAGTGATCATATATAATCACTTATGGGATTATTTATTATTTAGGAATAAATAAACGATATAAACTTACCATAAAGAATCCAAAAGAATGAAAATCAGTTCTGTTCATTATTATTATTATTATTATTAAAACATTCAAAGTGTCACATCACTTCTCTTCCTAACAGCATTACGTCTTGACTTTGGTGTCCGTGGCCTCGCAGATCTTTAAGCATCCCAGCATTAAGAATTCTCTCAGCATGGTGGTGGTGAAGATGCTGATCCTGGAGGCCCCGGACGCCGGGCCAAACGTCTCCCGTAACGGCGGCTTGGCTCTGCGTCATTTCTGCTCCTGGCAGCAGCAGTTGAACCCGGCGAGCCAGAGACATCCGGAGCATTACGACACCGCCGTGCTGTTTACTCGGGAGGTAAAAGAATGGTGCACTGCTACCTGTGCACACGGGATCTGGTCCTGGGGTTGAACTGGGACTGGAAATGATTTAAGGTGGTATTGAAATGCCAGACTGTTTTACTCGGTGGTGGTTTATTGTGTGAACATGCATGAGAAAACAACAACAACAACAACAACAACAACAACAACAACAACAACAACAACAACACAGTGATTGTAGTTTTGCCTCTTTTGCTTGTCAGGACATTTGTGGGCATGAGAGTTGTGACACGCTGGGTGTCGCCGACGTGGGGACCATGTGCGACCCTAAACGAAGTTGTTCCATCATCCAAGACAACGGACTCCAGGCTGCCTTTACGACGGCTCATGAATTAGGTACGTCTGTTCTTATGCAATACTTACCAGAAACGAGCGTGCGTGTGTCGGTCGACGGTTCTAACGTATCGTGCCATGAACGAGAGGTTATAACAAGAGACACTCTAGTGGCTTAATAACAATAAGAATAAATAATCTAAATGAATTCTGCATCGTTTGGTTTAACACGATTACGTTTGTTGAGATTACGATACAATAATTAAAATAAATTGTTGTCGGAAAAATATTAGGAGAAATTACAAAGACAACAACAACAACAACAACACAACTGAACTCATTTCACCGCTCGGCTTGTCCACATTTAACCCAGTCTATGCAGTGAAACACACTTCATTGTACACACACTAGGGGGCAGCAGTCAGCACAACCGTGCAGAGCAGTAGGCAGCCCTATTATAGAGGACTCAGGAGTTCCGTTCATGTCCATGTCGACTCCGGAATGGAACCGTGACCTTCTGATCACAAGCCCAGTTCTCGAAGCATCCGGACCCATTTCATGCACGGAAATGATGCATTTTATGATCATTTCTGTAAACTTCTGATGTTCTGATGTTCTGATGTTCAGGTCACGTGTTGAGTATGCCTCACGACGAGTCCAAGAACTGCGAGAGTCACTCCGGGCATCGAACCAAGCACCACGTCATGGCTTCTGTTTACACCGCTTATGAAAGGACATCCCCCTGGTCCCCCTGCAGTGCTTTCTACATCACCGAGTTCTTTAACAATGGTTACGGTATGTACACCAGTCATCAGGCGCTGGTAAACTCTCGACTCGTCGCAGGACCGCTTCAGAAAAGTGTCGCCGCTGAAACACGGTCCGTCACTGTTTTTTGTTTACATCCTGTTTCCTTTGTAGCTTGTTTTAATGTAATAGAAGAACAGAAGCTTCCTTAAACGATATGTAAAGCTAAAAGTTTTTGTAAAGTGTTTTGCTGTGAACGTGTTTTCGTTTAGTCAGACGTTTGTTCTGTTCACTCGGGTGCACCATCGTAAAACATCGGGAACATCTAGTCCAGGTTCTTTATGAGGAATAATGACATAGTCTAGTGACTATTATAGTAAATAAATGAAATAAAAACACCCCCCCACCTCTGTACCTCTTGATGTATTGGTTTTCCCTATTCTGATCAGATTCCACTTTTCCCGCCAAGTCTTCACAGCTTCAAAATAGGAATCCGCGTCGTTTCCCTTTTTCACTTCCATTAAGCATCGTCACTGTGTAACGACTCTCGTTCCTTTTTCGTATCTCTCGCATGTATTTAAAATTTACTAATGAAAGCGAAACGAATGGAATCGAGGTTTAATTCGAGGTCACGTTCGGAGTCGGATGCGATGCTACCAGATTTGAAACTGCTCGGCCGCGACATAATAAAAAAGGGTTAACAAAATATGTGTGTGTGTGTGTGTGGACCTGCTACCGGACCCTAGAGTTTCTCAGCAAATGTTTTTTACGCAGTAGGTTGCCAGGTCTTTCTCCAATCTGGATCGCTACGGCGATCTTGTGAATGTATAGGACAGTTTTACACCTTGTGCATGTTTTTGGATTGTGGGAGGAAACCGGAGTACCCGGAGGAAATTAGGTTTCTCGCTGACACAAGGAGAACATGCAAACTCAGCACAAGAAGCCCCTCGGCCCGACCCGGGAATCGAACCCGGGACTTCTTGCTGGGAGGCGACAGTGCTGAACCACTTAGCCACCGTGCCGCCTAAGAAAACACACATGATCACCATCATTATCTTTTCATCCTTAAGGTGACTGTCTGCTGGACGTATCTGAGAAGATGTTGGCATTGCCCACCGAGCTGCCCGGTGTGACTTACAGCCTGAACCAACAATGCCAGCAGGTCTTCGGAGAGAATTTTAGCCACTGCAGGAATGCATCGGCGACTGAAGAACCGGCGTGCAGCCGACTGTGGTGTGAACAGAGAGACTCGGCGTCTCTGTGCACCACCGCCCAGGGAAGTCTACCGTGGGCAGACGGGACGACGTGCGCCCCCCACAGGAAGTGCTCGAACGGCGTCTGCACGGCGTCCGGAGACGTCCTGAAAGCGAAGGTGAAGAAAGATTTGAAGCTCTTAGTGTCAGACTCGTTACGATCTGATCATTCTGATCTCTCTGGCTGCAGGTGGTGGTGGATGGTGGATGGGGTGACTGGGCTCCGTGGAAACCGTGTTCCCGTTCCTGTGGTGGTGGGGTGATGTTTTCCTACAGAGAATGTGATCAGCCGGCGCCTCAGTATGGAGGAATGTATTGTGTAGGTCAGCGAGCGCAGTACCGCTCCTGTAATACACGGGCATGTGAAAACGATCATGGTAGGTACACCGGGTTGCACCGGGTACATCAGGTATACCGGGTTACACCGGGTACATCAGGCACACCAGTTACATCAGGCCCATTAGGTAAACCGTGTACACCAGGTCACACCGGGTACATCAGGTATATCGGGTACACCAGGTACACTGGGTACATCAGGTACACCAGGTATATCAGGTACACCAGGTCACACCGGGTACATCAGGTATATCGGGTACACCAGGTCACACCGAGTACATCAGGTACATCAGGTATACCGGGTCACACCGGGTACATCAGGCACACCAGTTACATCAGGCACATTAGGTATACCGTGTACACCAGGTCACACCGAGTACATCAGGTATACCGTGTACACCAGGTCACACCGAGTACATCAGGTGTATCTGGTACACCAGGTACACTGGGAACATCAGGTACACCAGGTACATCAGGTATACTGGGTTACACCGGGTACATCAGGCACACCAGTTACATCAGGCACATTAGGTATACCGTGTACACCAGGTCACACCGGGTACATCAGGTATATCGGGTACACCATGTTACACCGGGTGCATCAGGCACACCAGTTACATCAGGCACATTAAGTAAACCGTGTACACCAGGTCACACCGGGTACATCAGGTATATCAGGTACACCATGTTACACCGGGTGCATCAGGCACACCAGGTACACCAGGTACACTGGGAACATCAGGTACACTGGGTACACCAGGTGCATCAAGTACACCAGGTACACCATGTAACACCATTTATTGCACAGGTGCTGGTACTAATGTTAAGATTGGAACTCTCCATCCTTTGCTTCGTAGATAAAATTACAAAGCAAAACAAGACCCCATGACGTTCTCCTACTCGACATTTAACCCCCTTCTGATGGTTTACAGGAAAGAGCTTCAGAGAAGAACAATGTGAGACGTATAACAATCCCAGTCACACAGACTTCTATGGAAACGTCAGGCGCTGGATCCCCAAATATGCCGGCGTGTCTCCACGAGACCGATGTAAACTCATCTGTCGGGCGAGAGGAAGCAGCGAGTTCAGAGTGTTTAAAGCCGAGGTTTGTTCGTCGTTTTTAAAAAGCACAGAGTTTCTCTGCAAATACATGAAACGTCTTTATACACTGCAGGTGACCGACGGGACGACGTGCAGTCCGGATTCCACGTCCATTTGCGTCCGAGGTCAGTGCACGAAGGCCGGATGTGATCTCCAGATCGGTTCTAATAAGAGGTTGGATGAGTGCGGCGTGTGCGGTGGGGACGGTCTGAGTTGCCGCAGGATCTCAGGCTCATACAATAAAGTGATGTAAGTTCACGATACACATTTAGACTAGGACGTGGTGTTATGAACGATTCACTGCGTTACGAACGATCTTTGTGGCTCAACATCACAAGCATCACGAGCACGTACACCGAACAGACGGACGTCACGGACGGGCCCTCGAACCTGCCACACCGGAGGCTTCACGCCGAGGTTTTTTTAACGTAATCATTCAGTAACGATTCAGCCGGATTATTTACCAATCAATTCACTTTGATGAATCGTTTGAATCGATGATTCTTTTAAGATGACTTTATATTTACTTTAAACAGCAGGGGGCGCTGGAGCTATATATTTTCTGTTTTTATTTTTTTATTCATGAGAGACTCTTAAAATAAAAGGACATTCATTAAACTTATATGAATTAATTATCAATTAATTAGTTAATAACAGGTCATTTGTCTTTTTACGATCATACTATGATGCTTTAAAAATCTCTTTTTAGAAATGTTTCTATCGTGAACCCAGAATCACGGATCGTATCACACGTCGAGTGTATCGTTACGCCCTTCATCATTATTGATGCCTAATATATTTATTTATAAGCTTGTTTTTTTATTACAATAATACTGTGTTGTTGTTTATTTTTGTTATTACAGTAACGGCTGCTCTGCACCTTATGATTATTAGAAAATTAAGATTTGTTTTTAACAAGGAGAGAATTTAAGTTATTTAGACTGATATTTTTGGAAGGTCCTGCATATGATGAATTCTATTTACAAAAAATATATATAAAGCTTATAAACAAGCCTTTGTAACCAATTATGTGTTTTATAGATCGAGAGATACGATTCCATTATATCTATTTATTAATCCTAGAGGGAAGCTTTAATCCACCTCTTCTTCTTCCTCTTCTTCCTCTTTTAGTGGAGGATACAGTGATATCGTGACAATCCCTAAAAGCGCCACAAATATCGACATCAAGCAGCGGAGTCAAAGAATCAGAAAGCACGATGGAAACTACCTGGCTGTCAAAAGAGAAAGCGGCGAGTATCTCCTGAACGGAAACTTCTCCGTGTCTCCGGTGGAACAGGATGTCCCGACCCGCGGTGCTGTGTTGAGATACAGCGGCTCGTCCGGCTCCTGCCAGAGGATCCGGAGTTTCGGTCGGCTCCAGGAAACCATCGTCATCCAACTGCTTTCTACATCTGGACATGCAAGCCCACCCAAAATCAAATACACATTCTTTATCCACAAAAACGTCTCTTTTGGTAGAGCCAAAGACAAGCAGACAGCGCTGCATCCTTTCGGAGTTCCGCGCTGGGTGCCGGGTGAATGGTCCGAGTGTTCGAAAAGCTGCAACTCCGGATGGTCCAGAAGAACCATGGAATGTAAAGACGATGGCGGATTCTATTCAAACGACTGTGACCGAAAGCTCCGACCCAGAGACATCCGGCCCTGCGCAGACCTGCTGTGCCCAGTGTGGCAAACAGGGCCTTGGTCGTCATGCTCCCAGATGTGCGGCCGCGGGGAACGTCGTCGCACCGTCGACTGCATCGATTACACCGGGGAGGCTGTCGAGAAGGAGAAATGTCATCCTTTAAATCAACCCAAGCCCGTCTTTGAGGAGTGCATGGATCACGAGTGCTGAACAACCCCTGCAGGTTGGGGTTCCCGAAACATGTTTGGACTTGCAGATGTGCTTAAAGCAAAATGGCCAGATGTTTATGATGCTTTGTGTGCATGAATTGAAAACGGTGGCGGCAAAAAAAGACACGAAACAGAACAGAACCAGGAAGAAAATAAAATGACAGATTTTCTTATTTGGAATCGGGTTGTGCTGGATTGTTGGACGGAATTAAGTACTGACCGTACTGACCCAGCTTTAAAAACAGGAAGGAAAGGATCAGGGGGTGTCCAAACTTTTTCCCACTCAAAATTCATCCTGAAATTCTTTTGAATCATTAAATGCAAGCAAACTACCTGCAAACTTTCATTTCTTCAGATGGAACACGAAAAAATCCAAACACATTCTTACCAATTCTCAGCTGAATTAGATTTTAATGTTTATATTGTTTAATTGATAAAACCCGTTTTTATTATTTATTAAAGAACAAAGGAACAAATAATAGACGAATCGAAGACTTTGTTCAGATTCTAAACAATGCTTTTGATTTATTACAAAAAAGAATCGATTCACCGGTCGCATGTGATTGATCTTATGATCGAAGCGGCACATGGGCCGCAATCCCCCCGGGCCTGGCTTTGGATCGTCCAAATTCCCCCCGAGTGACACGATTGTTTATCCAGAGTCATTTCTGTCTTATATTTATAACCACTATTGTTTTCTATTGTTTAATTGAGATCTACCTCAAGAGATTCTTTCATTTAAGAAAACAATTATTAAACATAAAACTGCCAAACAATCTCGGTGGTTTTATTTATTTTCTGTGATTCCTTGTATGACTGTAAGACTTTCAGACTTTAACTGTCTTGTATTATGAACAATAAACGGTCCATTTCATGATCGAGACATAAATAAAGTTCGAGTGTGGAATCATTGCGGATGTGAATCCCGAACATCTACAGAAGAACAGCAAGAGTTTCTGTTTGTGTTGGAAGATCGATCACTCGAAAATGTTATAAAAAACAATATAAAAGCAGCTGCAGTTGTGTTTATTATTTCTTTAATAAAGGACTTTGCATTTCATGTTCATAGTTATTTATTTTTAAATGTATTTGTACGTGAATGGACACAAAATAAAAAGAAATCTGCTGCACTAAAGTGTCATTTATAAACTTTACATAAAGCATTTAAAAATACATTTTTACACTAGACTTGTTTTCACCGCGGTGTATTTTACACACAGACGAATTAATCCTTCTTATTTAACCTGATCCGTGCAGTGAAACACACATTTAGACTCACTAGGGGGCAGTAGTGAGCAGTGGACTAGTGTGCAGCTCCTGTCGTCATCTGTCGTCTCACGGAATTGAACCGGCAACCTTCCGAACACGAGGCCGGACCATATAAAGTTACAACGCAATAACGTCCGCGTAATCGAAGAAGATCCGCGCGGTCTACAGGGCAGCACTGAAAACACAGTAGTACGTATATCTGGCCTTTTGGTGGCGCCGTGAATGAGCCATAGCTATGTTGTTGACGGTTGTCTTCGGTTCGATCCTGAGAGTCGACAGGTGACAGTCGAAGTAGCCCTTAAGCGAGGCACCGAACCCCCTTAACTGCTCCCCGGGTGACGTGGCTGAGGCTGTTGTGTGCTCACTGCTGCCCCCTAGTGTGTATTTCACTGCATGGTTCGATTCCACCGAGTGTAAAAGCACCTGTGGTGACAAATTTACATGTAATTCTGAATCGATTTAGATTGATATTAAACCGTCCGAACTGTTTACAGTCCAGACGACTAGAGAGGAACACAAAGTGGATTCGAGGGGCGATGAAACCAGCATATCAGGGTTTCGATGAAACCTCTCTTTGTCGCTGAGACACATCGGTACACATCTGTACTCCATCCGGTCGTGCTCTCAGATATCCGGCTCTCCCGTGAGATGCATCTGCAACCGTTGTTATATAAGCTGACGTTTTATTTTAAGCCCCATACGCTCCATGCTTGGTGTCCTGGTGACCACTACTGGCACGACTGTACATTCATTTTAAACCTGGTAATCCTAATACAAGTTTAACAGAGGACAATCTCTGTGGTGTTTTATGGTTATGGGTTGATTTCTTCTTGTAATCTAGGATGTGGCGTGTTGTCCTGTCGTCTCTGTTAGCAGGACGCTAATGAAAAACACCCCAAATCAAACCAGCTGCTTTTTATTACTGACCACAACTGGAGCATCCCGGGGTACATCAGACTACAAGCTTGGGCTCTACTATTTATATATTTATTTATAAATATTTAGTTCTTTTATATATATATATACACACACACACACACACACACACACACACACACACACACACACACACACACAGTATATACACAGTACTCGCGCAGTGTG
>JAOUQU010419397.1:0-10873 GCA_028566735.1 Ammoglanis amapaensis
TGGTTATAAAGCATTTCACTGCCGGTTGTACTGTGTATAACTATGTATGTGACAAATAAACTTTGATTTGATTTGAAGTCACTGGGTATTTTTCTAATGTAAACACATAAATATTGTTGTATAAATTGTTTAAAGATGTATAAAACATCTACATTCAATTTTGGTATATGGAAGAAGAGATGATTTGATTTACTATTTACCTAGGTCGCTGACCATATAGGCAATATTATACTGTAACTATAGGTCTTAGAACACATCCTAGTCAACAAATAAACAATAGACTGTGTTTTGTATTGTTTTCTTTATGTTTTAAATGTAGGTGACAATACATATGGATGTTGCCCATGTTTTGGCGAGAATGGGAGTCACTTTCATCTCGATCAGTCAGCATAGTGGAGATTTCACTTTCTCTGACATTACAATGGCCTTGACCAGAATGTACTTGTTATGGAAAAAGAACACACACACACACACACACACACACACACAATATTTGTCCTCTTATACCCTTGTTTCGTCTCCTTTCCTCCTGTCACTATTTCCAAGTCTTTCTCTCCTGAGTTTCCTATTGTCTAAAATAGCTCTCCTCCTTCCAATGATTCACTATCCTCCCGACATCAGTTGTACAGACCCCCCTTTCCCTCCCCAGGCATGCTGGGTAATAAATCTTCTGACTAGCCCATGAGGCTCACGATAAGCCGGCGTGCTATTTTCTAAGAAAGAGGAATAAAGATAGCGAGTGAAGGGTACAAATAGAAGAAAAAAGACAGATTAAAGCTACAAAAAGTATTAAGGTTAAAGGTAAATGTGACGCGACTGAATATTTATGTTTATTTTGTATATATATCATGTTTATCTCAGTGTCTATAGGACAATGAGTGTAAGGTTGAACTTCCCCTTGAAGCCAAATTCAACCAGGCATAACATAAACAATCACTAGACACTGACACACACATTTACTCACTCAGATCCAGAGCAAATTTTACTAGTTCATCTTTTGCGTGTGTTTGTGAGCTGGGAGTAGAAATGCGGCAAATGAAGTAAAACAAAGAACCTGGAAACAAATTAAGAACAGATCAATTCCAAACCTTATTTGTGCATTATTCAGTGTGCTTTGGTCAGTTATTTTTTTCCCATATAGCTTTATTTAATTGCCGAGCAACCATATATAAGCTTACATCAATGTAAAACGATACAGTGAAGTGATGTGTGTGTATCATATAGAGAAGTTCATAATTAATAATAAGAAGAACAAGACACAAGTAAGCAGAACACAGCTAGGTTAAGACAAACGAATCAAATCATACTATATATAAATAATACATTAATATAAAAAACTAAAATATATGAGATAAACATTTTAAATAAACATACCAGTAGATAGGTTGCATCGTGGCGTAAAAGTTAGCACTGATACCACCGATGCAAATCATAGTTCCAGGTAAGACATTTTCAGTCTTATCCAGGTACTCCGGTTTCCTCCCACAGTCCAAAAACATGCACTAGGTTGATCAGAAATGTGAAATTGTCCAGTAGTCATACACGAGTTCCCTCCACTTACTGGTGGTTGTCGTCAGGAAGGGCATCCAGACGGAAAACACTGCTCCAAACATTACCATCCTACCGCAGGAACTGGGAAAACGCACGATAATCAAATAGATAGAGAGAGAGATAGGTTGTTCCTGACACAACCCCCTATTTATCTGGGCTTGGGACTGGCAGTACAATGGCGAGGATGGTGCTGATGTCCAATGGTGAATTCTATTATGTTCACTGAGAGCTTGGAGAAGCCACAATCACACACCACAGCTGGGATTTGTTAAGGATTTGTTAACCTTAAGCTCGAGCCACTAAACTACCGCTGTTCCTACCTCACGAAAGTGTGTGCATGATCAAAAACGGTTTGAAACCCCCCTGCTGTACGTTGCCCTTTTATTATTTATATAATTTCTACCTGATGTTTTTTATTAATATTGACTAAGCATTGATTTCCGTACCACTGACGTTTGTTTGTTTTTTCTTATTATTTTTATGATTTGTCTTGGACCGTCATCAAAAACTGCAACTAACTGCACATTGAGCATCTAAAAAAAAGCATCTCATGGTGCTCACCAAACCTCCCACTTGAAAGCACGTGGAAGCATCGCGTGTGAACGAGCGTGACCGTTGCCTGTTTATTTTCTCCTCTTCTATTTGTTCTGCTCGTTTTCTATTTTTAAAAACTCTTCCTTCTTGGAGCCGGAATGCGACCGATTCCAAAAGCTGAGAGTAGGAAACGTTTAGCAGCGTGTGTATTCTGTATGTGTATGTGTGTGTGTGTGTGTGTGTGTGTGTGTGTGTGTGTGTGTGTGTGTGTGTGTGTGTGTGTGTTTCTTCTTAGGCGGATTTCCCTGGCCACACCACGTCAGCTCTTCAAATCGTCCAACATGACCCAGCGCTGGCAGCGACGTGAGATCTCCAACTTCGAGTACCTCATGTTCCTCAACACCATCGCAGGTGAATTTGATTACGCCGCTCCGTCGTTTATCGTCGGATTCGTGTTCATGTTTCACGTCCCGATGCTGATCGGTTCCGGACTGAGATCGTTTATGTCTTGCGTGCACCATTCATGTGCACAATTCCGCACACAATAGTCTGAGGCGTGCTGAATAATGGACTGTAATAGACTGTAAAATGCATAAACAATAGGAGTCTGAGAAGCCACCCTTGTGGGACACCATTAACTCTTATAGATTTATTTGTGTGTGTGTGTGTGTGTGTGTGTGTGTGTGTGTGTGTGTGTGTGTGTGTGTGTGTGTGTTTCCTCTGGACGATCCGGTTTCCTCCAACATGTACTCACAAGATGCTGTTTCACATTAAACTTTGGTGTATGTAACATGTAACTAACTATACTGAGTATTTCATAGTGTCGTTTCGTACACGTCTAACTTCAGCTCCGTCGGGTCGGAGACGTTCCCGTTCGCCCCTTCGGCCCGGTCAGCGTGGACTTAATCGACCGCACGTGTTCATCTCTTGTGAAGAACGAGAGGCTCTTAACACTGTTCGTATTTCAGATCGCGTCAGATCCTTACGTTCACGATGGGGTCTCGAAAGTGTCTTGCCCTGTTATTCATCACAGCGATCGCCTGTTGTCGGGTGTAAATCCGTTCGCTCGTCTCTCTCCCTCCTGAGAGGATATTGTCGCTTCCCGTTCCGCCGTGGAATTGTTACAGCAAAACCCGGAGCTGCGGATCCGACTCGATAATTAGACGTACAAAGTGTGAAAGTGTGTGTCGGCGCAGTCGAGAGGTTTAGTTACCGGGTCCGTAATGTGAGCCAACTCAAACCTCAGAGCAAATCTCTCTCACGCTCTCTTTTTTTTAACACACACACACACACACATTTCCGTTCGACACTGAAACGTGTCATGGCGGCTGACGCTACGTACTCATGCATATTTATATTTTGTTCCCGGGCCGGGGCGGATACATTATTGTCAGCTAATTAGATGTAAGGGTATGCTGGGTAGTGGGAGAAAATTCATTAAAACACTGGAGTGGTAATGACCACGGCTGACAGAGGTGTCAGTGAAGCTTTGGCGGGCTCAGACAGACTCGAGACGGCGCGAGGGGGGCGGGGGGGTGATGGGTGTTAATGCTGAGGCTCTCCTTTTCCTAATTAAACACCGTTTCACTGTTATTAACATCCCCGGTCTGGGTTCAGCCCTGTCGGCTCGCTTTTTCTCTTCTGTTCAAGATTTGGAAGGGAACGCACCATTCACGTTCACCCCCATGAACAGAGGTCACCAAGATTTGGTCAGCATTAGCGTTACGCTGTCTGGCTAAATGCCAACAGGGCTGCGGGGCTGCTGGGCTACGGTTCACATCTTGTGTTGTTAAGGTCACTCGTTTGAAAGCCTGAGTTACATCTATTGCCTATCATCCTGCTGAAAGAAATTACCTATAAATAAAAATACCAACCACCTTGAGGAAAGTTGTAGACTAGTTCTAGCTCCACGCTACGGAAACCGACTTCTGTTGGGCCCTTGAGCAAAGCCTTTAAGGTCGATTTGTAGCCAAGACAACTGGACCAGACAGGTCACGATGACGTCAGTTTCTCTTTTATACTTCAGCGTCGAGGTCGTATATGCACCGTGAGTTTCTGAGGGTTCTGGGGCGTTTGTGTTTACCCTCCGGTTTTAGCCTCGAGCAAGAAAAATCACTGTTGTTGATTTTAGCGAACCGATATGGAACGTAAACATCAGAGCACCACCATGTACAGGGAGTGAATACTTTACGTCCGAACGTGTGCACTTCATTGTTTCGATGGCTATCGCGCTCCTCCTAGTGTTCTGCATGAGTACTACTTGCATTTACTGTAAGTTTTGATGTCAATCTCGGAGGTGCGTGTTAATTTAACGAAGAACTATAAATTGAGTTTGTACAGTAGCCCCCAAGTGGGCCAAAGAGGTACTGCAAAGGGGCTGTAGACAAAAATAAATATTTGTTTGTGTTGTTTAATTTTGCGTTGTTGTGCGATTTTGCAGTGAGTTTGAACAAGGTTTGTGTTTCGTGGTTTATTTGGTTTTCCACATAAGATAAAACATAAACATGGAAAGGCAGCAGAATGTTTTTGGTTTGACTCTAGTGGGCCGTACGTGGCCCTGATATTTAACATACAGGATATGAAAGAAAAGGAATTCTAACCAAACCAATAACAAGCTCCTGGATTCATATCAAACGTCCGGGTGACACGTTTGAAGGATGCCGTCGCGAAACCGTTCAGCGCACACGGGTCATACTTAAGAGTTGTGACGCATTCACAAGCCTGTTATAACCATGCACAATGCAACATGGTGAGAACTGTCCTGCCTCGAGGAATCATGAGCACTTTTCCACAGTGTAATATGTCACAAACCGAACATTATCCAACGTTACCACGACCACGAGTGTCAACGTTTGCCGATTGCTGTCACATCCGTTTGCTCACGTCGTGTACGTATGAAGCACTCAAAGGTTTCGTTTATTAAACACACACACACACACACACACACACACACACACACTCGGATCCGAGGCGGCGGGTTTGTTTTCCGGGGGAAATTAGAAGGGACTTGTGGAAGCACTTTTGGTGGAAGTGAATGATTTTACAGCTCTCTGCAGAGATAGAAACCACCGCCTGAAACTCATATTCCTGCCAACACGCCAGGAGAGTCTCGGAGAGCGAGAGCGATGGAAAACAAACCTGCAACAGACAGAGAAAGTGAGAGAGAGAGAGAGAGAGAGACAGACAGACAGAGACAGAGAGACATAGAGAGAGAGACAGAGAGAGAGAGAGAGAGAGAGAGAGAGAGTGACAGACAGAGGCAGACAGAGAGAGAGACAGACAGACAGAAAGAGAGAGAGAGACAGAGACAGACAGAGAGAGACAGAAAGTGAGAGAGAGACAGACAGACAGACAGACAGAGACAGAAAGAGAGAGAGAGAGAGAAGTAATGCCACTAACTGGATCTCTTGATACTCATGCATATAAGTGCAATTTCTATTCTTAGACCAGGTTTGATATTTACGATGCGGCGTTTGTTTTGTTTTCAATCGTTTCGTCTGTAACGTTTTGTAACTGTAACTCTGATATTAAAATACAGATTTCAAAACATAAAGTCGTACGGCGGTGACGTACTAGTGAAGATGACAGACGTCGTAACCTTTACATTAACGCTGTTTGTTTCCACGGCTCTGTTGTGCGGGATGTTAACGTCTGAGTGTTGTGATGCGTGCAAAGGCACACAGAAACACCCTATATGGGGGGGGGGGCGCACGTGTACACACATTTACATACGGGATGATTTAGTGTCTGTTTCGGATGAAACCGATATGATGCTGTCTCGCGGAGAGCATACAAACGTTATAGAGAAGAAAGAAAAAGAACCCAGGACCTTCTTGTTGCTTACAAACCTAAGGTTTAAAATTATTAAACGTCCTGTAGGGGGCATTACGGTGTTTTAGTAGTTATGAGAATTTAATAAAAAAAAAATTTCACACACACCCCTGTGTACATAGTGAACACACACTAGGGGGCAGCAATAAACACACATACTCGGACTGTTGGGCAGCCCTAGCCACGACACCCCACCTCCTCCTCCGGCGGTGCAGTCAGGGGCCCATCGGCACCCTTGTTTCCGATCTCGAACCCGGTTCTCTAACTACGTGGCTCAGTGTCAACGGAGTTTGATTCCTGATTACTGTATGGAGTTTTGTATGTTCTCCTCACGTCTGTGTAGGTTACCGATGGGTGCTTCGATTTTCTCCCACAGTCCCAAAACAGGTAAGGCAGGTAAGGCAATATTATCCCTGTTCTTGATGTGTTGTATGGATTTTGTGCCTTTCCTGTCATGAATATGACCTAAATTTTAAAAACATGATATTGAAAGATAAATAAATATTAAAATTAATGTTCAGTAGTGTTGAACTGAGCTCTTGTACTTGTTTAAAACGTTTAAAGATTAATAAAAGCACCCCCCCCCCTCCCTGCACACCTAATTCTCGTTTCTGTGATGGTTTGATTGGCAGGACGGACGTATAACGACCTGAATCAGTATCCCGTCTTCCCTTGGGTGCTGACCAACTACGAGTCCGAAGAACTGGATCTAACACTGCCCACTAATTTCAGAGATCTGTCCAAGGTACGAATTCCACTCCCGTGTCAGTCTAACACTTAAGGTTGCTGCTCTTGGACGGTTTCTACTATTTGATATAATATACAGTGTTAAACGGATATAAATTTTACGTCCGTCTGTCACCACGGTGACATCGAGCGTATTAAATCTATAGACAAGTATGTAGAGTTCATGTAGTCTGGTGGAAACGTGTTAACAAACGTCTATCGATCGTAAAAAAAAATGATGTGTGGACCGGGAGAACACTTTATGTGACCTTAAATCATAATTTCAGAGACTCTTCTGACAAAAGAGCCAACTTAAACGACCATCGATCTTATTAATGACTCTGCACATGACTCTGAATGTGTTCGGCACGGTATTTTACACCGTCTCTAGTATGTTTGAGTGGAATCGGAATGTTTTTCTTTATTAATTCATCCTAAATGTTAATACTCAACTTTATTTGTGTAGCTCCTTTCATGCCGTAGGAATGCAGCCCTTGCAGTGCGTCACATGTGCATCATTAAAATACCTAAAGGATATGCAAAATTCAGCAAATAAATAATACTTACATTAAATTATAGAAGAAATTATAAAATAACAGACACGCAGGTCAACTTAAACCCAAATGGCGGCTCGGTGGATGTCCGCATCGGAATTTCTTTTATTTAACCGTATTTATACCTTTTTTTATTACCAATCTGTGCAGTGAGGCACTCATTTACGCACAACTAGGGGGAGCCTGTGAGTACACATGACTGACGAAGTGCTGACAAGTTCAGTTCTCTAAACCACCAGGCTACAGCTGCCTGGGTTCCTCCTACAGTCTAAAAACCATGCAGTCAGCAGGACGGATAATCCGGTGTATCTCAGTGCTGCTGTTGTTAGGTAATCATGTCTGCTGTCACCTCAACCAGAGACGATTCATCTCATCTCATCTCATTTCCTGTCAGAGACGCACAAAAGTTTAATAACCATGTCTCGGAGAGGTTGTAGCGTTATTAACAGGCACCAATTACCAGCTACGACTTTCGCTTCTGTACCAGCTAGAATTCCCATTATCGGAAAATAATCGTTCCGTTCCGATGAATCTGACCCGCATCTGACCTGAACTGCACCGTCACGCAGGGGTTGGTGTGGGGGGGATGTTTTCCGAACCAGTTGATTGCAGGTATGTGTTGTAGGTGTGGTGGAGATTAATTAAGCATGCATTAATCTGAAGAAGGTTCGTTTGCAGTGGCAAAAACGCGAGTGTGTTTCACCCGGGTCCTGCAGGGCATTTCTCTGATCTCTGATTGGCAGCTCGATTCCTGCTGGGCGAGTTTTATTTTGCAGAATGTCTTGTGGTGCTCGATACGAACGTCCCGTGACGATGGCAGAAGGGTCGGTACGATGTTATTGACGTTATGTACAAGCCGCCGTATGAAATAATAACACGTTTACATTTACGTGTTCAACATTTAGCGGACGACTTTATAGCAAAACGACTTACATCACAATCAGTCTGGGACTGTAATGAGAAGGTTAAAAGCGACCTTGCTCAAGGGCCCAACAGCAGCAACCTAGTCCTCTTTATTACTAGTCCTGTACCCTAAGTCCTCGACTATAGTATCCCTTAATAATAATAACCATGACGATACTACCTGTAATAATAATAATAATAATAATAATAATGTGGTGTGCGGTAGCTTCGTGGTTTACACGATCACGTCATGGCAACGGTTCGATTCCTGGGTGTGAGGCAGTTTCTTGTGTTTCCTTCGATAGTCCAAAGACATGTTGTCAGGTTAATTGGAGTTACTGAAACTTGCCTATCGTGACTGTAGAAAGGATTAAGCGGTGGTGAAGTAGTAGGTTGTATAGTAGATGAATAAATGAATGAATAATAATAATAATAATAATAATAATAATAATAATAATAATAAAAATAAAGTTTACTGGACCTGTAAACGGCTGGACATGTACAGAGGTAGTGAGTTGTGTGGTTAAAGTCCGGCGCAACCCAGTTGAGATGCTTTATTTATAAAATAAACTGCAATTGATGATTAAAACTGTGATATATTCTGATAAAACGAAAACTTTTATATCAATCCGTGATGGTGAAGTGCAACTTTGGGACTTGCTTCCACACAAACGTGCAAAAACACACCGTGCAAAGCAAACTGTTCCTTTATACTAATATACAAAGCAAAAAAAATCCTTTATAATATTATTAAAATAAATATTAGAAAAACAGAAGCTTGTATGTTTGAGTATTAGTTTACGTCCCCAGTATAAACGTTGATGTCTGGTCCCATGACTTTGTGACTCGGTTTCACTAAGACGACGTCTTTTTCGGTCCTCGTGATGAAAGTTTATCACGCGTCGTCTATCCGGTCATACGATGCGTCCGTTCTCCCTGGAAAGCTGCATTCTGGGTAATCCGAAGAGAGCTCGCCTCTGTACTTTCATCTAATACTGCAGCTTTAGCGAAGCATCTGCTTTGTTTTGACTCTGCGGAGCGTGATTAGATCAGACTGATGCTGTACGTCGCTCTCTCACCGGCTGACTAGCCTAGAAAAAAAACAGACCCCCCCCCCCTTTGACAGACGCTGCCATCCCGTAGCACCCTAATGTAATTTCCTCTGAAATATGAAATGCTGGATGCCGGTTTCCAGGGACACGCGGGACAGATAGAAGCAGCTAAATGCACTCTGCTGCTTTCTAATCTCCACATCGTGGACTTTTTTTTATCTTATTATCGTTTGTATCTCGCCGTCCGGCTAGTAGTGCTGTGAGTAGTCCAGAATCGTTGGAATCTCTGTCTGTTAGTAGTTGTTTATGCCGAAACATACACCGTACACTTTACACTAGTATGTAAAGTTACATCTATTTATTAAGAGCAATTCTTGTCATACTTCACCTCCACTTTTGCTCCACGTGGTTTTAGCTTCTCTCACAACCTGCTCGAATCTGCCAAGCACAGATTTTAGTTTCCAAACTATATTTTCCCAGTTAAGTGGGTCTTATGCTTCCATCGATCTGGACTCTTCTTGCATTTTTATTTCAAGAGGGAAAAAAAAGCTCGTTACAGAGTGCTAGACTTCCTGCGGCATGGCCGTCCTATGAAACCCGGGGGTCGGCTATCACATGGCAGGTCATTATCAGCTCATTAATCTCAGCAGATCTCTATAAACTCCTCTTACGCTCTGACCGGTCATGCTAACGCCGGTGAGGACGATGGTTAAAGCGGCAGGAAAAGAGACGGAGAGAAGGGAATGCTGGGATGTGAAGATGTAATAGGTGGAAGGTTTTCTTTTTTTCTGAGTGGTAAAACATTTCGATAATGAAGGAAAACTGTTCAATTAAATCTGTAATTAATTGATTAATATATAAGTTCATAAATACGTTTAAAACTAAATTAAAGATGTGCATTTATTAAAACTAGGATTCCTGATACCTCAAGACGCCGAGGACATTCGTCCCCCAATCGTCAGGGTCCAGTTTAATATCGTTGTGTAAATTTCATTTATTTATTTAAATTACAATCTTTGCTTTACTTATTAGTACTTGCTCACATGGGGATGTGCTTCAAAGCCTTTCATACCAAGTCACATCCCCAAAACCATTTGATTGCATGTTATAATGTTTAATAATAATAATAATAATAAACACGTTCATTTAAATTCATAAATAAAGATTCTACACGGTTCTGCTCCTGGACTCCTGGATGACCATCGATCGTCCTGCAGAACTTCCTCTCTCTTACGCTTCCTGACCATCAGTATATTAATATTGACCAGACACATTTCAGCTACTAAAGGTGACTGGAAGTCGTTCGTCCTGCCCTGAAGGATTTGTAATGGTGTATTTACAGACTCTGTATCGCACAACTCCAGAGCAAATAAATCACCTCGCTGTGGTGTGACAGCATCCAGCGGGGGGCGGGCGGGGGCTTATTTATTTCTTTATTTTTCTTTTCTAAATCACATCTTACTTGGTTTTGGTTTGGAGAATAAATGCTATTGGTTGTCGGGAGGGTTCACGGCACAATGGATAAACAAACCGTTTTTGTTTTCTTGTTGTTGTTTAATTTCTCAGTTCACATTTCACTTTTTTTAATTGTAACGCTCATCCAATCAGTGGATCCGGGTTGTAGTGGAGCTTTTCCCACCATACGATACACCACACACACACACACACACACACACACACACACACACACACACACACACACACACACACACACACACACAC
>JAOUQU010419408.1:0-10872 GCA_028566735.1 Ammoglanis amapaensis
GTGTGTGTGTGTGTGTGTGTGTGTGTGTGTGTGTGTGTGTGTGTGTGTGTGTGTGTGTGTGTGTGTGTATGCATGCATGTAAATATGTGTATGAATGTGTTTGAATGTATGTATGTGTGTGCACATGTAAATATGTGTGTGCGTCTGTGTGTGTATGTATGCATGTGTATGTGTGCATGTGTATGTATGCATGATATATATTTAATAGAAACTTTATTTTAACTCATATTTTTCCTACTTAGCTAGGCTAGCTAACTTTTAGCATACAGACAAGAAGCACTTACCTCTCTCTGTGTTTTCTTTCCAGGTGTCTGGAAAAATTAGACGTTGTCCCCGATGTCTCAGTTATTGATGTGTGGCAAAATTTACATTGCGCTGAGTGTTTCTTCTTAAGTGAAGACTTACAAAGAAATTCGTAATGCTTTTCATAACCGAAAAGGATAATTCGTGATTTAGCAGACATGCCGAAAAACTTAACATAACATAAAGCCACAATAGACTTAACGTGAAAAAATGTGATTAATGATTGGTTAATAAAGGTGAGGCGCGGTAACTTATTTTTCCGATAGCCAATCAGAATTCAGATTTGATGTAGAAGAAAGAGATGGTTTAGAGTACGGCTGATATCCATAGAAAAAAGCTTTTTACTCATTTTTTTTACTTTGGAAATAAGCTTTGGACTCGGTCTTGAAAACGATTCCGAGTCCATCTTAACCCAAGTCCGAGACAAGACCGATTCTGAAAGTGCCCGACACCGAGACAAGACCAAGACCACCGATTTGTGGTCTCGAGTCCGGTCTCGAGACCGAGACCGGACTCAAGTACTACAACACTAGTGGTTAATGATGCTCAGTAGTGTGTACATTTTTGCAGGTCTTGAGCGGTATTGTGGTGTCAAAGTTTGCTTTTGAGCATATGAGCAACTGTTTTGGTGGGATTGGTTGGTTTTGAGCATATGAACAACTGTGTTGGTGGGATGGGTTGATTTTGAAAAGAGAGATTGTGTGTATGTAGTTTTACAAAAGTGTTTTGTGTTTAGAGTTTGTGAAAAATGAGGGGCAGTATGAAATGAGGAGCGTGAAATGTGTTTAAGCAGTAGAGAAAGACTACAGAAAGTTTAATGACATGCATCTCCTGTAGGGTAAGTGAAGGTTTGGAACCCCTCATAAAAGTCCTAATATGTTCATTCAGCTTCTTTCGGCCAATAAGTGAGTCTAATGTGTTTTAAAGGACACCCATGCTTTCACACTCTCTCCAGAAAGTCCAAAAAGGCTGTGGGTCCAGCTGTTCTTATCACAACCCCCTTTTCCTTCAGCCTGGCTATGTGTGGCCAGCTCAAGGTCTGCCCAAAATACTCAAAGCCTCTCAGTGAATGAAGTTGAATGGTACCACATAGAAACAGAGCAGTGATTCTGAATCAGACAGAGGATATTAATTGGGTTATCTGAAGACCTGGTGCTTAATGTTACCTTAAAATTAGGTTGGCAATGTATTAAACCACACATTTATAAAAAAATGTCCCTACTCTCTGTAAAGGAAATGATATTTTGCAGATTGGCTTCACATTAGACTGCTGAATGGCATAATGCATATTATGCATATTATGCAAGAATTATAATACATGCTAATGAGCTCACTCACAAGACATTCTTATAATACTAAACATACCCTTTTCCCATAACTGTAGTACATGTGCATTAGTTCCTATGGGATGTAGTTTTCCATTGACTATATAATTTTCCACTAAGTGAAGCTTTTTTCCATTGTCTGGTTTGGTACTGTATTTCCACCTAGTCAGGTAGGAAAGAGAGGGGGGGAGAGAGAGAGAGAGAGAGAGAGAGAGAGAGAGAGAGAGAGAGAGAGAGAGAGAGAGAGAGAGAGAGAACACTTGTTGAATAATCAGACCAGGGAGCAAGGTTCAATTATGGTATATAAAACAGCAATGAAACAAGGGTCACTTCAGTGCTGAATACTTTATTAACCAGCAACTTATTTTATATGTATATTTGTCAATACAAATAATAATTTGGAACTGATGACAGACAATTAAATTCCTGGTCATGTTAAAGCTAATTTATCATTATTAACCTAGAATTAGAAAATTAGGGCTTGACAGTTATATATGAGAATAGAATTCAACTTTATTGTCATTGCACGTGTCGCAAGTTCAAAGCAACGAAATGCAGTTTGCATCCATCCAGAAGTGCTAAAAATATAATATTATATTACAATATTATAGTTGGAAGAGTTGAAGGGTAAATATGGGACAGCCAGTAACAAGGTGATAATAGTATAATATAATAGTGTGTTCCTTTTATTTTGAATGTAATCTTTGATTATTTCCCACGGTTATATTAAACACTGTATTATAAAGTTTATTATCTCAAACTCAGCCAGAAACGTCCATTCAGTTCACATAATTTCCAAACAGAAAGGACCCTGAGCAGCCAACGTCAGGATCCAACCCATAACTTTCTTGCTGTGGCGACAGTGCTAGGCATTTTTTCATCATTCCACCTAAAACACTGAGAATTGCCCCAATAAATTATATATTTTTAAAAAATAATTCTAAAATCGATTATAAAGCATACTTGTTCATATAACAAGGTTCTAGTAAATTCAGCAGTAAAGCAGTTTGTGTTGTTTATGAACTCAATTGTCTTTATTTTGATTGAAAATCATGTATTGACACAAAATATAATTATGTATATAATATTATATAATTTTAACATTAAAAAGCAGATCCTTGCACTATTGATTATAATTACATGATATATTATTCAATATTTATACAGTTCTTAAACTTGTTGCATTTGTTTATTACTTTGCGGTTATTAAATACCAGTAGAAATTAAGTTATCTGAGTTAAATAAACACATTTTACTGTTATTTAAACTGCTTAAAAATATAATCATTAGTTTATCCATTTTCATGTATAGCACAGCTTTCATGGTCATGGCCACGGATGATCATTCAAGCCATTACAATCCAAAATCAATGATTGAGTAATACACCAGATTCCAATAAACTAGAATTTATTAATTTTAGTAATGTTCAATAATATGTTATGTACCAGTAGTGTGTAATATGTTGATGTACCAGTTTCTAACAGTGTGTCAGTTTCTTTACCTGCCAGAGGGAACTAAATTATGAGACTTGTAAACATTCCAGTTGTTCAAGTGGTAAAAGACATCTGGTTAAAGGGAAGTGTTTACATGAGCTTATAAAAATCTGATCTGATGCCCAGTTATTTTATTTGTTTACAAAAAATGCATTAACACACCATTGCTTAGAACTTTCATTTACAGTTGCATCTTATAAATAAAAAATATATCATATATATATATGGTTTGTCATGGTTTGACTATATTCTGTAAGTTGTAACTTGTTTTAGATACAGTAGACCTTCCAAGGCATCTTTAAACTGTTAATAAAGTCTTCCTTTGGGCATTGCAATTGGAATTGAAAGATAGGGGATTAAGAGCTTTAGCGGTGCTTCCTATCAGGTAGCCTGATCAAACAGATCTCTAGCCCTAAGGGTGCGCTTATGACCTCACACTCACATACACACCTACACCCTTTTGTATTAGTGTGTATTAATGAGGATTAGAAAGTGTTTACTGGAGAATAGCATTGAGAGCTTGATAGACAGTTCTTCAGTGTCATCACTTCTTTAAATAATTACATTCAAAATCTTGTCATTGATCTGCCACTGATTACAAATCTTAATTATATAATATATAGTAATTAAAAAACCATTACATGTATAATAAATGCCTGCAATGTTTCCGCGTGAACATGTAAAGCTACGCAACAGTTACTGCTGTACTGTTACTGCTTTGCTGTATTTGAACAGGCACGTCTTTATTGTTGCCATTTTAACAAAAATCATTGATTAATTTTATTTTAAATGATATTATGGTCTAGAACTTATCATTTATGGTGTGTTACAACATTAGAAGAAAACACATTTAAATTTATATTTCGCTATTAGAAAGGAGTGGATTGTACACCTTTTTATTTATGGGGGGGTTTTTTGGTCACTTTTGTTCTTTTCAGTGTAAGGATGGACACTGCAGAGTTTCGCAGACGAGGCAAAGAGATGGTAGACTACATTGCCAACTACATTGAGAACATTGACAAGAGGCAGGTTTATCCTGATGTTCAGCCAGGTTACCTAAGGTCGTTAATTCCCGACGAGGCCCCTGATGAGCCAGAGACGTATGAAGAATTGGTCAAGGACATTGAACGGGTCATTATGCCTGGGGTAAGATTACAGGCCCACTTGGACAATAGTTTCTTGGTCTTAATCATAGTTTACTTACAAATAGTCTGCAATCACCTATAATACAGTAGCCAATAAAGCATGAATGATAATTGTTTGATGTCATTGTTATACGTTATAATTGCACTTGAAATTTACACGATTTTTGGGTTTGGACCAATAGGCCATCATTAGTTCCCCATGTACATTTAATGAACTCCCCAATGACTACCCATGACTGATAGTGACTAAAGTTTTTCTTCACAGGTCACTCACTGGCACAGTCCATATTTCTATGCCTACTTCCCAACTGGAAACTCCTACCCTTCGATACTAGCGGACATGCTTTCTGGGGCCATCGGCTGCGTGGGCTTTTCCTGGGTATGTATAACTACCCAGGATTTTATATTTCATATAACCTCGTTGTGCTTTTTTCTACTATTGTTTGTTAGAACCATCCGTGTTTAGTCATCAGTCGTTCTATTCATCCTCATTTCACCCATCCTTCTGACGAGTTTAACTTGAAAACAGTTTTAACACCAATGTGTGGTGTGTTTTGATTTTTAGGCTGCAAGTCCGGCCTGTACAGAGCTCGAGACATTGATGATGGACTGGTTGGGAAAAATGCTCAAGTTACCAGAAGACTTTTTAGCAGGAACTAAGGGTAAAGGAGGAGGTGTGATTCAAGTGAGTATGTTATTAATTATTGAGCAATGCAATGTAAAAGGGGCTGCTAAAGTTTTCTACACAGTTAGCGGTGGTATCAAATCGTCCATATCAGGTTCTGATACAGTGAGACCATCCAATTACGTGAGTTCTGTGCATCTTAGTGCACGTATTAGACAATTGGCATTGTAAGAACTGTAATTTATGCTTATACTGGCATGGCAGTCCAATCAATAGCAGGTTCATGGATCCTATGTCACCTACACTGTCGAGTCTATAGTGTGTAGCTCAGGAAGGTAGTCATGTTTCATGAATTGGCTTGGTGGCTCTATAAGGCTTTGTTACGGGCACTTGTAACCAGTTTGGGTATTAATTCGTCTATTCAGATCTTCTGCATTTGTACGTACTGTCAATCGTTTTCTAAAAATTGAAGTTCACTTTTTTTGCTCAACCAACTAAACCTGTTGGTGTAAATGGATGCTGTTTAGGGCATCTTGATGCTGTCATGCACAATCCATTCCAATTTAACCTGGAGCCACTTACCCAACATTGTCCGTATTCGATTGTGACTCAAAGTACACAGCAAACTATTTATTTTAATCATCTGAAATGAAAGAATCATGGTCACTTGCTAGATTCTGTGTTTACTCAAAGAGCAATTTGTTGCTCATTGAAGTGTTATTGTGTGAAATTGGCTTTTACAGCATCAGCTGCAGATGGGTCACGACGGCATGAGATGAGCCCAATTTAGCTTTATTTACCCCGACGGTCTGGATGACGGTTCTTTTCAATGCTGGACTTTTCAGGTGTCTGTGCGTGCATGTGTGTCCTCCGTCAGCCTCTGTTTTGTCTCTGGGCCATTCAATGATGCTCACTATGGCAACAAACAGCACTTACTTCCGGTCTGTGTGATTGAGGGGGTTGTAGATGCTGTAAATGATGCTTCACAGGACAGACATTGACAAAGAGTGGCTTGAATAATGATTAATTCTACATTGATCTAATGCATTTAAGATGATGTACCTTTGGATGGTAAACTCAGAACTATTGACTTAATGAAGATTAAAAAATAATTTCAATATTATTCTTTAAATAATGAATTAATTACATATTAATAATTTATTACATTTTTATATTTCTTTAGATCTATTCATGAATTCTCTTATAATTAAGGTTTTGTGCCTTAGCCACTAGTGGCATGGTTGCTTAGTGATTAGCATTATTACATCACAGCAAGAAGTTCGTTTGATTGAGGACTAAGCCTTTTTTTGATGAAGGGCTTTTTTTTGTAAAGTTGGCATGCTCTCCTTATGTCTGGGTTTCCTGTGGGTACTCCAGTTTCCTCCTGGTTCCTCCATTTTTTTTGGAAAGTCTTGTCTTAGATCAGCATGTAATATACTGGCCTGTTTATATGTTAAACATCATTTTACATTTGATTATTGTATCAATAAATCAATGAGAGCAATGCAGGCAACAGCATCTCATTAGTTCATGCCACGCGACCATGACTGGAAATTTCGGGTAAAATGAGCAATAATCTGTGTGTTGCCATTTCATGCCTAAATAAATGAAGTCTATCATTGGTCATTTACAGAATTGATATTTTACTCAATTGTTGTTAGTAAAAACCTGCTAGCAAACATCTTTCAGGTAACAGAAAGCAGCAAGTATTAGTTTGTGATTGTAATTGTTTGAGGTTTTGTAGATGCTGGCCAAGTATGACGTTCAATCAGTCAGCAGCATCTTTAAAATGATGCTACATTTCTCTGTCATTTATGTATATGGATTTTTTTACAGGGAACTGCTAGTGAAGCTACGTTTGTTGCTCTACTCGCTGCTCGCTCCAGAACGGCTAAACGGATTCAAAAAGAACATCCAGACTGGCCTGAAGTGGAAATCTTGTCTAAACTGGTAGCCTACACTTCAGACCAGGTTTGAATATTTATGCATACTTAATACATTCTCACATTATGATGAACAAACATTTGGCTACTATAGATCATATGAATATGGTGTTAGCTGCAGTTATGTCAGACGGGAAGACAATAAAAATGTCCAATTACTTTCTTCGGATATGCCGTCCTAAATCATTTGAGTACTACATGGGCACAAACGTCTAACGTAGATCCTTGATGTTTGATCCACTGGCAAGAAGTAGATTGTTATATCAAACTTTTGTGTCTTCTCTGTGTTCTTTAAATGTATCGTGCCAGTGACGAGTTAAAGGTTTTTTTTAGCTGTTTTATTTGCATGAATGTTAAACGGGAAACTTTTCTGGATATCGTTTAGTATTACTGATTACATGATGATGATTTCTTATTTTTCTCTACAGGCTCATTCATCAGTTGAGAGGGCAGGACTGATCGGTGGGGTGAATATGAAGCAGGTTCCTTCAAACAGCAAGTTTGCAGTGAGAGGAGAGGCACTAAGAAAACTCATAGAAGAGGACAAAGCAGCAGGACTCATACCGTTCTTTGTAAGCTGATTCTTCTCCAGAACTTATTAATAATATTATTACTATTGTTAATTCTTGACTTGCTGCAAAATTCATTCTGTTAATAATATAATCATCTTTAATCCTGATTTTGTTTATTTAAAATGAGTCACGTTTGGTTATATGAAGTCATTTGGCATCAGAGCTTGCATACTAGCTATAAATACTAGAATGCTTGTCGGGTACACTGTAGCCTAGCGGTTATGGTAATAGAACTAGCAAACTTTTAGATGACTTTTCACCCTTAACTACTCAGACTGTACAGTAAAATGTACACATGAAGAATTAAATGTAATATTAAAGAGCCATGATACAACGATAAAGCACACTGATTGGGGATTTAAATACTGAGCAGCCAGCCAATGACCGAATAAGGTATGACGAGGTGGAAAGGCATATAGATGTGGTGATCTCTGTATCTCTTCATTTGCTTCCATTTCAATGTTTCTGTTTAATCATCAGTTCAGTCGACATTGTCTAGATATCATCATTTTAATTCATTCTTAGGCAAACATCTGATTTATCAGTGTGTGATCATTTTTCAGTACTGTGCTACTTTAGGAACAACTTCATCATGTGCATTTGACTGCATCACTGAAATCGGACCTTTATGTAAGTAAATCGTTTAACTCACTGATGATTTATACTACAGATCCATGTATATATTAGAAGATCGTTTAATCATCTTGTATTTGCTCATGCTTTTCTTGTGAAGGTAATGCAGAAGGGATGTGGATGCACATCGATGCTGCGTATGCAGGAAGCGCATTTATCTGTCCTGAATTCAGACATCTGTTAGATGGCATTGAGGTAATTCTATAAGGACGAGTCTTATGTGTGTAGCATTAAATGTGGCAAACATGAAAAATCATGCATACGATAGTACAGTGGTTTAGTTTATCCTTATCAGCACTGTGTGAAGTTTGAGTTCTCAAGCCTGAATCTCAGAAGTGCAGGTTATCGGCCTGGTTGTGGTCTACACAGACAAAACTAATCCTATTTATGGTTTGTTAAGATTTAATCATTATTGTTATTTTTGTTTGCTTGTTTCAGTAAGTGTAGTTCTAATTGTAAAATAGTTCTAATTGTCTAATCTAAATGTGCTATAGAAATAAAAAGACCAATAAAGCAAGGGTCATGCAAATCGATTGTTTCATGTCTGTACATCAAAGTATTCAAATGCCAAAAATGATAAGCGTTCAAGTGAGCTATGTTTGGAGAAACTGTCTGAAAATGTGAGATTCTCTGTGTTGCTGTGGTACCCAGTAGAGTATTGAGCAGATAAGGGTAAAGTAATTTCCTGAGGCGCATACAGACCTTTAGATAAGCCCCTGCTTCCCCCTTCATAACAAAATCTCCCTGTTTATAGGCACCAGTTCAAACAATACTCTCCAGCTCATGCTTGGTTCAAAAGGTCCTGGTCTTTTTAATAAGAACAAATGATCGTTGCATGCCGTTTCCTGTGTCGAGATTGTTTTGTTAGGGGTTTGATGGAAGGTAACATCATGCAACGATCATGTGATGGTCATAGCGGCTTGGATTGTGTTCTCTAGTGTAGCGGTGATACAGCAGATGGGGAGGATATTGAGGAAGGGAACGGTGTACAAACAGATCAGAACACTGATAGATATGGCAGGTGTGACAGCTGATTGTTATTTTGGACCAATATTGTATTTATGTTCTAATCAAGATATAGTGGAGTTTTTTTATTGAATGAGTCTCCATACATGATTCATTCAGTGTTTATCATAAATCATCAATATAATATGCAAACTACTTAACGGTCCATGGATGCATAGATTTTAATTTGATGTGATACTTTGTCGCAATAAGATGTTCATGTAGACAGTAGAGATTGTTTTAAGATTAAGAAATGAGCAAAAAACTAACTTAATATGTGCATAATTTTAAAAAGGTTTACTTTAGATAGTTAGAGGCTTTTGATGAAATAATTTGGTAAAATTTGAACGTTTTATTTCATTTAGATTTTATCTTTAACTGGAACTGGATGGAATCATCCACACTGCGTTGGCTATATGTGTAGGCAATAAAGTACCACCAAATGTTTTTTGGATTACAGAATATTTAAAACAAATTCAAAATAAAAAGTTAAACAGTCGGATTTATAATAAAATTTATTTCATTGTTTCGTAGTTTGCAGACTCCTTCAACTTTAACCCTCATAAATGGCTGCTGGTGAACTTTGACTGTTCTGCAATGTGGTAAGTTCCGGTTTTGTGGATACTTTTATCTGTATTTGTGGAGTCGTGTATGTACTGTGATGTCTCCAGCTGCTGTCTCTGTCAGCATCAACCAAACAGGATATCGGCGTGAGAAGAATGGAGGTTTGTGGAGGCGAGCTGATGCGTAGAAAAATATATTAAAACCTGTTATATTAAATATAACAGTGTGGAAAGTTTCATACCCGACAAAGATTGCATATCGAATGTTCTTTTTATATAAAACAGTTATATTATATAAGTCATCGCTTAGAATGGATTTGTGGATTGTGACCACATATATCGTCTAAATATAATATTAATACACAATAACCGAATTAACATTTTTTGGCATTTGCACATAAATTGATAAATATTTATTACTTCATTTAGTACATGAATACACATAGAATGTGTATTACAATGTCAATATTGGTAAACATTTTTGTATTGTTTTACACTTTGATTGATAATCAAGCAAAATAAAATTATGTCATGTTTTAATACACACTGGCACTATTCTTGGTGTAGTATATTAAAATGCAAGCATAGTGTCATTGTAAAATAATTTACATGTCATTTACGTTAATGACTTACAGCTCTTGTAATTGCAAATCTTACATCTTAAATGTTTGTAGAACTCAAATTGTTAAATATCATTTGAATTAGGGTGAAAAAAAGAGCGGATATTGTTGGGACGTTTAGGATGGACCCACTTTATCTGAAGCATGACCACCAAGATTCAGGTACCTCACCCAAGAACAAATGCACACATCAAAACAAATACATACGAACAGCATAATTCATACAAAACATGCTGAAACAAATCGTTTTGGTTCATATTTTAAAGGCCGTTAAAAATCCAGTAACAATACCAAACTGGTAACTTTCCTTGATAATATCTTTAATTCCAAAATAACAACATTTCACACCATAACATAATCCAAGTGCACCTGTTTTTCACTGGATGTAACTTTCTATATCAAGCTGCATGGTCCGCTACCCTCCTACCCTCTAATTACCCATCATGCTGTGCACTTTTGATGCTCATCTGCAATGTTAAACACAATAGCAGGTTGGTGAACAACACAGCTGTGCAGCTGCAGCCAGCCTGTAATTGCGCTGACAGAAAAACAAAAGTGGCCATGTCTGTCCAAGCACACACACACACACACACACACACACACACACACACACACACACACACACACACACACACACACACACAC
>JAOUQU010419419.1:0-10872 GCA_028566735.1 Ammoglanis amapaensis
GAGAGAGAGAGAGAGAGAGAGAGAGAGAGAGAGAGAGAGAGAGAGAGAGTAACAGACAAGCACAGCAATAAACACACAGAAACACACACAAAGAAACAATAACACACACACACATGTAGAGATAAAAGATGAAATATTAAATCATTATTACAGTGTTTGGAATGTAATATAGAGAGGAGAACATGTTGAATGCTCACTGTGAATGCAGGTCCTCTAAACTGCTGCCGACATGATGATCGCCGCCATCGCCACCAACTTCCACCAAATACAAGATCAATAAATATAAATATAATAAATAAGTTGATATTTAGTGAGTGGGCGGTACTTACAGAGATCCGGGACTGAACTGGCTCGGTTACAACACCTGAAGGAGAACACAAGTTTAGTAACACAAGGTGGCGCCGTCGCTTCACAGCCAGCAGAATGTGGGTTTGATAACCACTAGTGCAGTGTAGTACCAGTAACAAGCCCAGATAAATAGGAAGAAAAAAACGCGAAGGAGAATAAATAATGCATATGCATAGTGGCGACACCTAGTGGGAGCAACTGATGGTGTATTGTTTAGTCAAAAATCGAGTTAATTTAATTTTAATGTGATTTTCAAAAACTATTTCATTGTGTGTGCGTGCGTGCGTGCGTGCGCGCGTGCGTGCGTGCGTGCGTGCGTCTCACAGAGCTTCAGGTGAAGGGGGTAAAGTGTCGTCGTCACAAGTCCACTCATCATAATCAGAGACTGAAATACAAACACAATCCACCACAGATTAAACTCACAAACACACACACACACACACACACACACACACACAATTGTAACTTACAGCTGCTGCTCAGGACAGGAAGTTGATGTGACGACCTGAAAAAGTGAAACACGTGTGAAGAACAACAAACTTCAGAACCGCTGCACACTGCAGTGTGTGTGCGCGTTTGTGTTAGTTGTGTGTGTGTGTGTGTGTGTGTGTGTGTGTGTATACCTGCTGCTCAGACTGAGTGTATCAGATTCTCCGGTTCCTCTGGCTGCAGCTTGTGAAGCTTTTTTACCCAAATCCAACATCTCCTTCATATTCAACTCTACATTCATCACTGAGATATACCCGTCTACACACACACACACACACACACACACACACACACACACACACACACACACACACACACACACACACACACACACAATAAGATAATGTTACAAGGGTTCTTGCATGTCATTAGAGAGTACAAGGGTTGTGAGGGGGTACAAAGAAGTCCGAGAATATACCAGGAGGTACGAGGGGGTATTAGGGGGTATGAGGAGGTATTAGGGGGTAGGAGAGGGTATCAGGGATTAGGAGAGGGAACACATTTATTTAGTGTTAATTACACCTGCATAGAAACAGGAAATGTTTTTATGTATGTGGAAAATTAGACTGTGGTAATGTGCTACAGTGTGTGTGATTCCCTGTGTGTGTGTGTGTGTGTGTGTGTGCGACGTACATCTGTTGTCACCGTCCCTGGCCAGCCATTTTCCTTTGGGACAGTTGTTGGTACGGATGATACTGACTGTATCTCCGCTCTTCACCAGCAGGTCGTGTTTGCGCAGTTTGTTACTCAGTAGGACTCGGGCGCGGTACATGGGCTCCTCCTGACCACTGATCTACTGGTGCAAACACACAACAAACAACAAACAGTTCTACTGCAACACAACAAGCAGTGATACACACTCACAGCAGCACCGGGTCCAGATGTGTTGAAACATCAGGACACCGTTCATGTAAACAGAGTCGATGTGGTCGTGTGTGAAACGACATTTAATAAATTATTAACTTTCACAATTTATCTAATAATAATATTAAATAATGTCCATTAATCTGAGTAATAATTAATTATTAACTTACATTTGGTGAGTCCAGAGTAACAATTACTAAATTACTCAAATCAATCATAAATATCAATTATTAATATTAATAATATTAATGAATGAATCACATTAATATTAATCAATCATAATATGTATTAATACCAATAATTATTAAAATCTAACAATGATATCAATTATTAATAGAAATTATCATTAATATAAATTATTAATCTTTATAATTAATAGCAATTAAGATCAGTTATTATATAAGTTATTAATATCTGTTATTATTAAGATCATTATGTGGAGAGGAAGATGAACAGTTTGTGGTTTGTTGGAGCTTTTCTCTCTAAAACTCAGTAAATGTTGTAGAAGTTTCTGGATCTTTTGGACGATGAATCTCACTTTAAATCTTTTCTTCATCTCGTTCTCTTTCTTCTCTCTCTCTTTCTGCTCTTTCTTTTCTCTCTCTAGTCTCTGTTTCTCTCTCTTGCGTTGTTCTTTCTCTTCATGGTGGTCGGGACTCGAGCGATCCTTCCTGACAACGACGACAATGAGGACGACAACAACAACAACAACAACAACAACAACAACAACAACAACAAAAACAACAACGACGTGAGGCACAAAACATCCAGAAAAATTAAAAATTGTGTTGCGTGTGTAGTGTGTTTGCAAGTGTAGATGTAGTGTCTGTGATGTGTGTGCGTGTGCGTGTGTGCGTGTGCGTGTGCGTGTGTGTGTGCGTGTGCGTGTGTGTGTGTCACCTCTCCCAGGGAGTCATTGCAGCAGGATCGACAGGAACATGAATGCTGTAGACACACAAACAACTACATGTATAAGAAGTAAAAACATACACAAAGATATAAAACTTAATTGTGTGTGTATGTGTGTACCGCTGCGTGATGTGTTTAATGCTGTTCCGTCTCTCCTCAACCTGATGCCCACACACACACACACACACACACACACACACACACACACACACACACACACACACACTAGGGTTCCAGTCTGTTACTGTATATTATAAACAAGGGTTCATTTTACTCACCACGGCTGCATCAGCATAAGGATCTACACACACACACACACACACACACACACACAATAAATATAAATACACACACACAAAATAAATACACAAACACACACACACACACACCCCTGAATTTTATCCCCCGAAGCTAACTGTAATGGTTTACCCCTTTAGCATCACCACACTCACTTTTCGGAGGTCCTTTGCGTTTGCGTGAGTTTTGTCCAAAATGGAACCTGCTGCTGGACTCCACCTCCTCATAAACGTTTTCGTAGGATTCGTAATATTCGCCTCCTCGCTGGCCGATACTAAAACCACAACAATCACAATCTACACAACTTCTGAGTGAGTGAGGGAGGGAGGGACTTTGGTGTTTATATTAATAGATGCAACAAATGTTGTTATTATTAGACCATCAGTGCGTAACATCCTAATACACACATCCCATTCTGAACAGGTGCGTGTTGTTGGTGACCCTGACGTGACCCTGGTGGGGTGGCGGGTTCGATGGTGATACCGAACGATCCATCAAATGTAGGAAAGTTTATATTTATATATATATATATATATATATATATATATAATATAAAATGTTATTGTTTACAGTACATAAACATGTAAACAAATAACCAAGGAAAATGTATCATTAGTTTTAAAGCGTATAAAATAATAAGATACAGTCTGTAACCTATATGAATGGAATTGTACTTGCAGCCGCATGCTAGTGTGTTAGCATGCTAGCGTGTTAGCATGCTAGCGTGTTAGCATGCTAGCGTGTTAGCATGCTAGGTTACCTGGCCTCGGAGGGAAGTTCACAGCTGATGAAAGACTCCGTTATCTCGTAGCTCTGAGCTTCCAGGATCTGATTCTCCAGAGCCGTGCTAGACAGAACATCAGATCTCTGGAGTTTCACCGTGGCAACCTCGTTCTGATCCCGATCCCCCGCCTCGTCGTCCTCGACTCCCGCCGCCACCGCTGCCAGCGGGACGCTGACATCGGAGGCCTCGAACTCCGGAGCGCTGGTGAAGTTCATGGAGTGACCGTTCAAAGCTTCGAGTACAGACGAGGTGAAATCGGAGCAGTCTGGAGCGTCAAACTGAGGGGGCGGAGGGACCACGGGGTCCACAACATCTGGAGCCAAGGGATCACAGCTGGGCGCCGGATCTGAGGGAAAAAAACATCGGTTGGAATACCGTTCGATGAGATCAGTGATGCTTGAAAGATTCCTGCAGAGACATTTTAGTAGTCTTCAGTATGGATGTAACGATTCACCAAGAATCGATATGAATCAATTCAACTGGAGTGTGTGTGTGAGGTTCTCTCAGGGATGAACTCACCTGTAACAGAAGCACAGGTGGTGGTTTCCGTGTTCGGATTCGAGCAGGTGTAACCGCTCAGGTCAGTGTGTGGAGGTCTGGGTGGTTTCATGGGCGCTGGACCAAGACACGTCCAGTCTGGTAGAGTTCTGATGACCGGTGGAACGGACAGATCAGAGACTGCAGACTTCACATCAGCATTCAGGTTTAAAACGGGTCCTACAATAAAAAAACATGAGTTGAAATGAGTGTACCCAAAAATAAGTGTTTACACCCAAAGCATGAAGAGTGTTAAACGTACGGTGCCGGGTGTCCTCGTCCTTCAGCCCTCTGAACAAACTGATGGTCAGTGAAGCTGTAGATGGACTTTCAGGTCTGGTTGATGGAACGTCTGCCGGACGCCGAATGTTCTCATACTCGGCGGTAGGCGGGTAGTTCTCCTCGGGTTCTTTACTGGAGCAGAAGCTCCTGGGCCGTGCGTACACCAGCAGGTTCCTGGGCGAGAACCTCTTCTTGGCTTTCTCCAGCGTGCTGAGGACCTGAGGCGGATCCCGTGAGGTAGGCGACGGCGTGCCAGACTGCTCCGGGCTTGGGCAGGAAGACGACCCGGAGTTGGACCCCCTGAGATGATTGGTGCAGCCGTTCTCCCCCTTCATTTCCAGAATCTCCTTGACACTTTTGGAATAGGTAGCGGGTTTGAACGGGATGGGCGTGGTGCTCTTTCCACACTTGATTGGTGACGTGAGCGGCTTTGGTGTGACGTTCTGGTTCTGCTTTGAACTGTTTGGTGAGGAGAATGAGGAAGAGGAGGAAGAGGATGAAGAGAAGGAGGAGAAGGCAGAAGGAAGGACCAGAGGAAGGTGACGATCTTTCAGCGAGAGTCTCGCCACGCCGTTCCTGCTGCTGTTCGATTCCATCGAGAAGGAACCGTGAGAGCCAGAACCCGGTCCCCTTCCCGACATGTACTTACGCTCCTCTTTTAAGCAGGAGGAAGCCGGGGCGGGAACGTTCTCCTCAAACGAAGGACTGAGTAAAGTGGTCCGGATTATGGGAAATCGTCTCGGCTTGTCGAGTACGAAGGGCTTCTGTCTGGACTGACTGTCCTCCTGAAACTTGGCCCGGAGCGACTTGAAATCAATGGAAGTCTGAAGAAAGAAGAAGAAATAAAGAAACGTTGATCTGTTATCACCAGCAGGTCCCATGCAAAGTCTTTTTTTTTTACCCATAATTCAGTAGTAAAGCATTCTTAGCTTTTGTTAAAAATTGTTAAATGTTATTAGAATGTTCCACCACAACGTTCCTAAAATCTGAAATGAAATGAGTTTTAGGTTTAACGTACATTTGTGAACATCTCAGAACGTTATTGGTTCCAGTTTCTAAAGGTTCTTACAACATTTTCACTCGTGTTATATAAACCTGAACCTGATTTAAGATTGTTTTATTGGTTTATTTTAAAAAAACATTTATTGAGTTATTTCTTCTGAATGTTACAGTTTGGTTGTGAAAATGTTTTAATAGAATTTCCTCTTAGAAAAAAAGCTTCAATGTTCTTCATTCATTCTTCATGTTGCCCAGATTCAAGAATTTTTGGTTTAATAAAGTTATAAGAACGTTGATATAATGTTACACATAAAAACATTCAAGAATTATTTTATTCTAATTGTATTAAGGTCACAGAACGTTTACAGAACGTTTACAGAACGTTTACAGAACGTTTTATGAAGGTTACAGTGAGTAAGATTGCTTATAACTTTAGGAGAACTTCACAATAATGTTAATGAACGTTGTGGGAACGTTTCCTGTTAGTTAGGAAATGTTTTATTCTTGTGTAATCTCTCTTCAGTTACATAAAACATATCCTGCAATATATTTATAAACCTTTAAACACGTCACATTCACAATAAGAACTTTAAAACATGTTGCTTTGTGTAAAATGTTTGTTTGTTTCAATTAAGCCATTTTTAATGTTGTGTTGTATAAAATGTTCTTACCATGTTTAAAGTTTCTTATCACAGATAAATGTGGATTTAAGTTTATATAAGAATAATAATCTAAGTTTGACCCAGCATGAACCAAACCGCGCGTCGTGAACGCGCACATGTACACCGGATAACGCGTGAACGCGCACCGGTGCACGAGCGTTCTCTACGAATTCGTTTGGGAATCGATTCTTTAAAGCGATTACAAAGTCGATTTTTTCAGGTTGACGATTTAATTCAACTCTTTAAGTTAAATGTTTAAGTTTTTTAAATAGATTTTTTAAGTCAATATTGTAGTCTGCCTTATTTAAGTTGATTCTTTAAGTCGATTCCTGAGTCGATTCTTAAGGCCGATTCTTTTAAGTGAAGCTTGGGAACCGACTCACCATAAAAATTATTCATAAATATTTTTTAATTTATATTAACGCCACTTTATTCAGCTTCAGAGACTAAATATTAATTAACTTCTACATCTATGTGTAAATTACAGTAGACAATCCACCTTCTGCAGGTTTTTAAAAATAGTGAATCAAAGTGCTGATAATATGAATCATTTAGTGTAAATCAAATCCAAATAGTAAACAAACCATTTCAGTCTTTTATACAAGAATCAAGACAAAAATCTCCATTAAAATAACCAAGAAATTGTTTATTTAGACGTTGGGATTCTTAATAATGTGGATTTTTATTGTTGTTCGTTTTTTTTAACTAGTTAATCAACGAGTCAGTTAAGGTAAACGCTCAAGGGTCCAACAGCCTAGCAGTGTTGAGGTCTGACGCTTTCTTTTAAGGGTTAAAGGGCAGGTGTACAGTGTGTACTTTAATGACATTTAAAGTGTTAAACAGTTTATCTTAATAAACAAAATGCTTCCATTTACGCTTATATGTTTATTCTTAATTTTAAGTATGATGGAGTTCCTGAACTCGCATGTTGGTCAGTAAACAAACCAGCGTTGTTTATTTAGAGGTGGAGTTTTACTAGAAATCAGATTTTCCCATCAATTGATTCTCTTCAATCATTCACCGACAAGTCTGAACGGTCAATGTCTAACGTTTGCATCGATCAGAAAAAGAGCCGCTGTAGCTATGAATGCGCTGGTGCCTTCGGTCTGGTGTTGTGTTGTTTTGTCGCTGCTTTGCATCTACACATCCGGAGAGTGGACGAGTAACTCGTCATATAACAGGTGAGGTGATGCTTTTGGTTTAAGGTTTAACTTTTCCTCACCACTGACACTTTTCCACCGCTGTTATCTCAATCCTCATAAACAAACCATTTGTTTTGGTCTGTAGGATTAGAACGTTCTCTAGAAGAACCCGAGATAGCAGCTCACCTGCTCCCATCGACTGTACGCTGACGAGCTGGACGTCCTGGACGCCGTGCGACTCCTGTACAGACAAGACGGTGACTAGCATCACGACGTTTTTTACCTTCCTTAAAGAAAAGGCAGGATGGTTTAGTGGTTAAGTTATGGGCCTAGACACCAGACAGGTCACCAGTTCAAACCCCATTGCTACCAAGTTTCCACTGTTGGGCCCCTGAACAAGGCCCTTAACCCTCAATCATTCAAAACTGTTGTTCCGTTGTCATCGTAAGTCACTTTGGATAATGAAGTCTGCTAAATGCTGTCAATGTTAGAATAACTGAGATTTTATAATCACGTGTTTACAGTTTGTTTACATTCATTCAGACACACAGTTATTCATTACACACATTTTTATGGACCTTAACCACATATTTTTGGACTGTGGGAAGGGTACGGAAGGGTACGGTGGCTTAGTGGTATTAAAACATATCCCTGCTAATCGTACCGTATATATAACAGTGACCCCTCTGATCGGTGTGTGTATCGGGTGTGGTCGGCAGGTCCGGTTCCAGTACGTGGAGCGCCCGTCTCAGTTCGGCGGTACCCGCTGTGTACACAGTCAGTGGGACGAGAAGCTGTGCCCGCTGGAGGGTGAGGAGTGTAAACCTCAGGACCAGTGCGGAGACAAGTACGCCTGTCCGGAGTCTGGTGAGGGTCGCTTGTGTGATTCCAACATTTTCATACTCGAGCCTCAGTAACTGAGTAGGTTTTGAAAAGTACTTTCCTTCCCCTGGGTGCCGTGGCTAGGGTGGGCCACCGTGCTGGGCAAGCGTGCTCACTGCTGCACCCTAGTGCCAGCCTGTGTACACTAGTGTGCCTAAATGTTACCCTCTACGGATCGGGTTTGATGTGGAAGATTAATTCCTCTGTGTGTAAAATGTAAAATGTAAACAAAATTCTGTAATACGTAATCATGCCGGTGGGTGTGTTTGCCTGCAGGACGATGTATCGGTCAGCACCTGAGGTGTAACGGGGACATCGACTGCATGTACGGCAGTGACGAGGAATGTGACAACATCAAGCAGCGGGAAACCAAATGTGTTGGTATGCTGCCCATCCCGGGGGCGGAGAAAGCCATCCAGGGGTACGTGAACCACCCCAACCCCCTTTTGTAGCTTTAATTTGACTTAACTGCATGTTTTTGGATTGTGGGAGGAAATCGGAGTGTCCGGCGTAAACCCACCTGGACATAGAGAGAACATGCAAACTCCTAGGGATCAAACCCGAGACTTCTTGCAGTCAGGCGATTGTGCTGATCATTAAGCCATCGTGCCAGCCAAGTAAAGTTAATGAGTGGGATACTGTTGGGCCCCTGAGCAAGACCTTTAACCCTTGATTGGCGTCCAGTTGTAATTGTAAGTGGATTTGGAAATGCAATATAATAAGCAATCAATGGTAGAGAGGGGGCTCAGGGGTCCAAGTACATTAACCACTACGCCATCACTTGCCCTACAATATGTGACGTCAACTCTTCCACGTCTGCACTTTTCAGCTACAACGCTCTGTCGGATGTTTTTGTGGACCGTGTCCTGGATCATAATTATTTCGGCGGCGTCTGCGAGTACATTTATAACGGGGAATGGAGGAAGATGACCTACGACGCCTTCTGTGAAAACCTCTACTACAGTGACGACGAGAAGTACTTCCGGATGCCTTACAACTTCCTGTCGTACCAGCTGATGGTACGTGATGTCATGACGACACAAACTTACTCGTCTTTCACCATGTTGAACCCGATCCGTGCAGTCAAACACACTATTTACTGACATTAGAGGACACACACTAGAGGGAAGCACTGAGCACACCTGCCCGGCTCGGTCGACAGCCCGGGCAGCAGTGACGGGGTTCGGTGCCTAAACAAGGGCACTTCAGTCCTGTTGACTCTCGGAATCGAACCGGCAACCTTCCGATCACAAGCACGGTTCTCTACCAGACACTGAAGGTGGTGATCAGTGTTATAACAACTCGACTCGGACTCGAACATCATTACTGACCATTTATTGACTCTAGTTTAAATATAATGATTGAATCTGACTCTAGTTTAAATATAATGATTGACTCTGACTCCGACTCTAGCTTAAACATTTGATTGATTTGACTCCTGTAGAAATCTTCATGAACTGGGACTCTTGACTCTAACTTAAAGATTCATGCTTTGACTCACAGTATAAAGTGACTTGTGACTTGACTCGACATCTCTGTAAGTGAATCTTTGATTTCAGGCTCAGTCGACAGGACAGGAATCCTCAGAATACTACAGCGACGCCACCTCACTGCTGGAAGCATTAAAAACCTTCAACTCCGCTAACATGGGCGTGTCTGTGGGTGTGATGTATGTGGAGGTGGGATTATCGGGTTCTGTCCAATATGAAAAGCTGCAAAATATCACCAAGTACGACAGTAAGGTACGATACAGGAGTATTACACAGTATGGTCAAAAGTATTTGAACACTGACGGTATGATAGTAAAGTACAGAAGAGGATAATGTATGGTGTCATGTATAAGAGTGTAGTGTAGTATAGTAAAAGTATTGCATAGGGTATGAGAGTATAGTATGGTCTAGAAGAGTATAGTACTGTTTAGAGTATGATAATATAGTACAGAACAAAAAGATATAGTAGGTAATGTGTAGTGTATTATAGTATAGAGTAGCGGAGTAGAGTTGAGTATAGTACTGTTTAATGTATGATATTATTGTATAGTAGAGTAGAGTGTAGTACTGTTTAGGGTATGATATTATAGTAGAATCTTGCTTAGAGTATGACAGTAAAGTGCAGTAGAGAAGAGTGTAGTAATGTTTAATGGTATGAGAGTAAAGCAAAATATTGTTTAGGGTATGTGAGTATAGTATTGTTTAGTGTATGAGAGTATATTTAAGTATTGTTTAGGTTATGCAAGTATAGTGTGGTAGAAAAGAGTATTAGAATAAAATCGAGTATTGTTTAGTGTATTAGAATATAGTGTAGTAGAGAAGTGTGTTGTATTGTTTAGCATATGCGAGCATAGTAGCACAGTATTCTTTAGGGTATGTGAGTGTAGTATAGTATTGTTTAGTGTATGAGAGTATAGTGTAGTAGAGTAGAGTGTAGTAATGTTTAGTGTATGAGATTATAGTGTAGTAGAGTAGAGTGTAGTATTATTTAGTGTATGAGAGTATAGTAGAGTATTGTTTATGGTTTGTGAGTGTAGTATTGTTTAGTGTATGAGAATATAGTGTAGTAGAGAAATGTGTTATATCGTTTAGTATATGCGAGTATAGTGTAGTATTCTTTAGGGTATGTGAGTGTAGTATAGTATTGTTTAGTGTATGAGAGTATAGTGTAGTAGAGTAGAGTGTAG
>JAOUQU010419449.1:0-10869 GCA_028566735.1 Ammoglanis amapaensis
TCTTCCTTTGTGACGCCGTTCAAATTAAAAGTCCCAGAAGTCCTTTGACGAAACGCAGCATTTTTCTTTCCTGCGACAATGGAATTGGTCCGACTAGTAATTTTTTGGTCGACCAACGATTAATCGATTAATCGCGGTCAGCCCTACATGGAGGAGTATATAAGGGTGGGTTGGTTTTTTTTTTGTTTTAAAAGAACAAGATTATGTCTCCCAGTACCTACCCAAACATTCACCAACACCTTAGCAATAAAAATGCCTTGCATGGGTTTACTGTGGTCACTACTACTTCCTCTTAAAGTCCAAATAAACATGCAAGTGAGTTGAGTTGAGAGTACCCGTATTTTGTTAAAGAAGTAAAACACCATTAACACAACTAGCCAACACTTTAGGAATAATGTGCAGTGCAAGATTATTCTCATCTGTCATGTTTGTAGTTCTGTTTACACAGAATATTCAAACTTAAAAATAGTAACAGTAAGTGGGCTGTTACATGTCTTTTACTCAACAGAGGCCTCCATCTGTTAAAACGGCCTAATTTGTAGAGTGGTGCAGAAAGTTTTGACTTTTAACTTGTTTACACACTCCTAAAAGAAGAAGCCTCAATAAAGTACTATCTATTTTTATTTATAACATTTAGCCAATGCATTCATCCAGGTATAAACTTTGTATAATGTATAATGTGGAGAATGTTTTTTTTCTGTGTGAATATGTGAATATAAAGGTTATGTGTCAAGTTATTTCAGAAATGTTATAATAACACATGACATTCATAGGCTCCATTTCTGAAACAGGTGTTTATATATTAACACTAATAACTTAACACTTATAAATCTCACCTTTGCATCTAGCAAGCTGGACACCTACACACATGTTTATGAGCTCTATTGGGCTGATTAGTAGTTAGCACAGTTGCCTTCCTGCAAGAAGTTCCGGGTTCAGTATTTGTGTAAAGAAATCAAAGTCTTTCTGTGGGTTTGCAATCACTGTCCAAAGACATGCAGTCAGGTTAACTGGAGATGCTGGAATTGTCTAGTCTTTGTGTGTGTGTGTGTGTGTGTGTGTGTGTGTGTGTGTGTGTGTGTGCCCTGCAACAGATTAACAATCTATTCAGGTGTCTAGTGTATTCACCCAGTGTGTGTTCTGTTACCATGACCCTAAATAGGATTAAGCAGTGTTATAACTAGATAATGGAAGGATGGCACTCTACTGGCACTCATGGCACCTCCATTAGAGGTGACAGATAATAAAGATCAGTGCTTGTCTCTACATGCAACAGATCGAACCTCGTGAGAAAGTTAGGATGTAGTCAGCTACGGCAAGAAGGCTCTGTTTTCCTGGAAGGGTGTGTGTGCTGGTTATGGCTTTTCATGGTCAAGAATGGAAGTTAGCAAAGCCGTAGGTAAACGCAATCAGGTAATTGGATATGATTCGACTGGGAGGAAATTTAGAAAATCGAATTGTTAGCTACCACTATGCACAATTCAAATCTCCAGTGGTGCTTTTTAATAATAAAACAGGTAGAGGTTGGTTAGAGAAATACTACGTGCAAAACCGAGGTCCGATCCATCGCAGGCATGGGCAATTATGTTTTATAGATGCCTGGTTCACTGATATCACAGGGGCTGGTGATTGCTGGGCCACCCAAGCACCCGGGTAAGCAATTTGATAACAACAGTAGCTTTGTCGGTGTAAGGCGTAAAATAATGAACAATTTTGTGTGCATGTCTTGTGTGTATTGTAAGTTTGATTAATGGCTTAACCGTCTTCAACCTGATGGTTGTTTCACACACAAACAACTGTGTAATTATCTTTCTGCCAACTGTTGGTGTAAGTGTATAGGAGCCTTGCTCTGTTTATGCTTATGTTATTGCAAAAACGGACTCTCTGCCTTCGGCCATTTAGCTTAATTAAACTGTCTGGACAGCAATTAACTACAAAGGCCTGAAACAATGCCTGTTCGTATTTGCCATGCTAATGTGCTTATGAGCTTTCAAATTCTTTTAAATATTTTTGGATTACATTAACTTCCTTAGCATCCTGTGCAGTGAGTTTCTGCTACATTAACTTAGCTGCTGTGCCACTCACACCATGCAATGTGCTCTGCGGCAGTTATTTTATATGAGCCGCTGATTAAGCATTTTGGATAAAAGGACCCACTATGGATTTAATTAGCTTCATTCAGTCCATTGCATGTTGACATATAACTAGAACCCCTTAAGCATTTCTAGAATTTCTTTGTATTGTATCTGGCAGAGTTGGTTAAGGCTATTGTATGAGGAAGTTGAGGTCATCTGCTTTAGAGGTTTTCAGAATAGAAAAATAAACACTCAAAGAAACACATTAAGGTCATTTATTAAGCCAAAGTTAATGGGTCAGCAGACAGAAACAATAGCTGCACTTTCAAAATACCCCCTGTAATCAATTCACTAGGACACTCGGTGCAGTGCCAAATCGATTAAAGAGGAACTGCCACATTTGACTGGTCCTCTTTTTGCTCCCTTTATCATAAGAAATAGAGTCTGACCATGGTGAGCATCAAGCACAATGCACAATATTTTATTTATATATATATATAATAACTATTTAGATTCTAAAATGATGGAAACTTCAACATGCAAGCACACCTGAGCTGACATTTAAACTATTAGTTATTCAGTAATGGTGGGAGTATTGATGAAAATATTGATAGTATTGATACCAAAAGTTGGCATTGATAATGATAATGGTCCACGTGTAACATAATTGATACTTTAGTTTCAGTTACTACTACTATAGTTACTGTACGGCACTGCAACATTCTCATTAATGATGCGATCAAGATCATCACCGTTAAGCCACTGGCAATAACGTTTAGACAGTAGACTGTCACCCTATCGTAATAATAAATAAATGTGTCAGATAAACACTTTAAATGTCATTTTGTAAGCTTTGACATTTATTTACCTGTCATGAGTGCGCTGCCTGTCTGAGACTTTTAAATATAATCTCTGGATGGTAAGAGTAGACGTCTTTGCTTACATAATAATTATTCAGGAACACCCATAAGTACCTGTTTATATTAGTATGTCAAAGTGTGACTGTACTGTTGCATTATATCTACACCTATATTATGCAAGATCCTTGGGTGAAAAGGTAAAATATTTAAAGCCCATGTATAAACCATTTTGATACCTTGCTTTTTAAAGGGTGTTTGCCAAGGACTAGCTTTATAGAACTTGGCACATCTCTTTTTTAAATGCATAAAAATATTATTATGCACTGTAATGTTTAAATGACCTCAAACCACTCTATATAATCAAAGGTAGTCATGTCAAAGGAAAGTACAGCTAGTAAAACATACTTTGAAAAGTAAATTCGTTGTACATTACTTGTTCCCAGAAGTTTTTATAATGTTTTAAAATAGTTAAAATCGTTACAGTGTTTTGAAATTAAATGTCCTTGCTCAAGATTTTGAAAAAACTTTTTTTTGCTAACTTAAGTCTAACAAATATTTTGTCTTGTAATCTTTTTTTTTAAGTTTAACAGATTTTGTTTTGTTTGGTATATTATAGATTTAAAGGGGACATTTTATGCCTGTGCTTAAACAAGTTAGAATAGGTCTATGGGATCTATAAAACATGTCCATAAAGTCCTTGGCACGAATTTACTCTCACATAGTGAGTTATTACTAGTTCAAGTTTTTGAATACAATGTTTTAAACTTTCTCTTCTATGCTAATAAGCTGTTGGTGGTCACGCCTCACCTATGCCAAAGATTTATTTATATATATTTCGATAGTATTTAATATACATGAAAATATAAAAAACAAAAGTTTATAAAAAACAGAAGTGACTTGCTTGTGTGCTGCATTTTGGAAAGAATAAATTACTGGGCTAACAGTTAGCTTGTGCTAGTGCAACACAAAACTCTAAAGTGCTTACAGCTCATCCACTGACTGCTGAGGTACAGATCTTTTCCACAGTTTGATCCTGCTGTTTACTATCTAAAGTTTCTAAAGATTTATCCGCCGTGATGGTGCATGCATACTAGAAATCTCTTAGATATACGGGACACAGCCTCGAACACAAAATTGAGCACAATTGAAGGAGATGAAAGTGTAAATAATTGTTGTTTTTTGCAGCCAACAACACAACTCTACATGTAGGGCTTTTGTTTGTCTTCAAAATTATTCCCAGGTGTTATCTTTAGTGCACTTAGAAAGAGACCAAATTGGATGGAGGTTTGCCAGGTGATGGGTGGTCTTGGGGGTGGGGGGTGGCTTGTCTACCGCAAATCATTAGAAGTCAAAACACCTCTTTTATTCTTTAACATTGTTAAAATAATTACAAAAAAGTAGATGGATGGATTTTATTTAATGTTGGAGTGTTAAGTGCTGTAGAGACCCACATGGAAATGCAAAAAGTGAATTTTGCACCGAAGTGCATTGTTTTATTATTATCATTTTTGGTTGTACACAATGAACCGTGGTGTCTCAAATGTACTTTTTGAGCACCTCATTACAGTTATAGATCAGCCCGAATGGAGGCGCCTGAATCACCGAGCAGTAACAAACAAAACTAGAAATGTATTCAAAAGAGTGAAACATGGAAAAAGAAGTCACGATTTAAAACAGAAATCAAATGTAAGAGGTAAATCTACTTAAAATAAACAAACTGAACACGAAAATAAAAAATGAAAGATATTTAGGCTTCTGTTTTATATAAACATTTGTAGTACTTAATTCAAAATATGAGCACTACACACAGTGAGAACATACAAACTCCACACATAAAGTAACGCAACTTATTCACCAGGGAATCAAACTCTGAAATGTTATGTGGACATAACAATTAAACTTAAAATTTAACTTATGAACTGTCGACTTTTAGTATTATTTGATTCCTAGTGGGTGTAGGAGATAAAAGTCATATACATTAAAGGGGGTATAGTATACCTCTTTTTAAACAACTCAGCCTTAGTTCGGACTTAATCTATAGACTATACAAAACAAGTTATTTGCACAAAATCACAGTTTCAGGTTTGTTCCTGCCAGTTTCAGCCTTTTTCAGAATGAGCTGAATGACACTTACATTTAGGCATTTGGTAGAGTTCTGTATCTTTATAAAAATAAGATGTTTCTGGCCAGTCCCAACCCACCTCATGTGTATGCTGAACGGAGAAGCCACCAGGTAGCGGGTATTGTCAGGGAGGTTCTATGCAAATTCTGCTGTTGTGACATCACAATAAATTGGAAATCCAAATGTCTTATGATTTCTGACGATAATGTTTCGGTTGATTTACAAAAAATCGATGCATGTTGTTTTTCATGTTTGTGGTATTTATGAGCAGTAGAGACCCGAGTGGAAATACACAAGTAAGTTTTGCACAATGCAGGCTCTTTAAAATGTAAATACAATACTGTGAGGAATAGTGTTCCTCACACCCAGTCTGGGTGCCTCTAACCACACCCCCTTCCCGATTGACTTTTCCACCTGCACACCTGCAGCCTGTTATGGACTAATTACGTTTAGTATTTAAGTTTGTGTTTCCCCCATGTTCATTGTTTTTGTTTCTTGTCTAGTTTCTTTGTCATCTTTGTTCTGGTTTTAGTTATTAAAAGTTAAGTTTGTTTCAAATTTCTGGAGTCCTTTTGCTGGTGTGTGGGTGTGGCATTTAAGAGTCCCAAAAAACAACAGATTCCTAACACAATACAATGAATGAAAGTTTGTAAATAAGAAATACTTAATACAAGCTAGAATTTATGTCTACATTCAAAGCTAAATTGCTCATCATTGTTCACTGAAAACATTGTTGATCATATTTTTTAAATGGGGCAATTCTAATCTTAAACACAAATGCACACAAATGCACACAATATCTGCAAATAGTTTTCTAACCTCCCTATATCAGCACGAATCTCAATACATAAATCTTTCTTCCTTTAAAACGCATCAATTACACCCATGCAAAATTGTGCATGTGCAGACAGACTCTCCACTCAGCACCTATAAATCATCGTGCTGTACATGTGGCATTCGATTCTCAGCTCACCATTAGGTGAGGAGTAAAACTGGAGTGCAGTCTCACCTCCAGCTTCTAAGTCCTGAGAGCAATTCACAGTCAGAATCACACATTCATATTCATTCCAATCACAAACGCCTTGTGTACAGGGTTATGAAGACATCACCTTTTGCATCCGTATAGGATCTTCAGTACTCGAATACTAGAAGTCTGACAGCACAAGATACTCATGCTTATGGTAATGTGTAGAAGATGCTTTTCTATTAAAGCCTTCAAGCAAAACAGGTGCACAACCCACTGCCACTGAGATCTCGAGTTCTGCTATCAGCCTGTGGGTGCATGCACAGACATAATTAGGCATGCCGTTGTATGAACAGACGACAGTGGTAGCCTAGTATGTAGAGCTTTGGACTATCAAATTAAAGGTTGAGATTTCTAATTCCAGCTTTCCCATACAGCCCTTGTTGGGCTCATAACCTAAGGATCTTTTTAAGGTTTTGTGTGAGAACTTCTCTTCCATTAAACGTCAGGGTGGACAGTAACATACTACATGTGTTCTCTTTCCTTTTACTTTAATACATTTCAGAGTCCAATTCCAAAAACCTAAAAAAAAACGGGTCTGCCACGGGGCTACACTAAATAGCTTAACTGAGTTTTAAATCGATATGAGGAAACAACCTTTGTACAAGTCTGTATTTATGAAAATTTACATTTTCTCTCTTCACGTTGTGGAAAGACTGTGGCCATCTTGATGGTTTTGACCCTTAAGACAACACAAAGGTTTAGTTTGTGTGTGTGTGTGTGTGTGTGTGTGTGTGTGTGTGTGTGTGTGTGTGTGTGTGTGTGTGCCCTGCGATGGACCTGTGACCTGTTTCACCCCATAAATTGGACCCACCAGGACCCTGAAAACAACATGGTGGTCCTACAGATCATAAAATTCAATACAGCTGTTTGACTGTCATGTAAGTATTAGTTTCAAAATGACCTCATAAAGCTTTCTATATCCACTCAAGATTTATTTCACTTGCACTTTTCATCTTTTTTACTCACCTGAACTTTTCATCTCTTTTACATGCAACCTTTTCTGTGTTTATGGGTCGAGTGGCAGAAGCTTATAGCTTGAAAATTATAACTTATTTTTAATTAAATATCCTATTATTCTGATACAGCACAGTTGAAAAAGTTTCCCTTTTTCTGAATGCAATACAGACACATCCTGGTTACTTCTAAAACACATTATAATGTACAGGTTTAGAAGAAACCACAGAGTGTGAAAACAACCTTACTTTGCAATTTGCCGTTCTAGTTCTGAATTCCAGCACTTGCACACGTTGAGTGCACTCTGGGTCACTGGCTGACAATTACTGAGAATAAATCGGAGCCTTTCTGGTAGAAAGATTGTACTACAGATTTAAAAAATCACAATCAGACCTTCGTTCCTGTCCTGTATTATTTACAGTACATCAATACCCTTTTATTCTGGTATATTTTTGCTATCTCAAGACTGCTAAAGCCTTGTCGTTAAGATACTCGACAAATAAGAAAATGGTTGTTGGTTTGAACCTTCCACTCACAAGGTGCCGCTATTGGGCAGAGGCATTAAACCTGAATTATTTTTGTATTTAAGTAATGGGACAGAGGAACATGGGAAAGTGTTGCCTGGTGGGTAGAGCTTCGGGCTATCAACTGGAAGATTGGGGATTTGAATCCAGACTCTGCTGCTGTGAGATGTAGGGTTTAGCAAGACCCTTAATCCTGTCTGCTCCTGAGATGCTGTACGATGGCTGACCCTGTGCTCTGACCCCAACTTCTATGCAAGGTTGGATATCCAAGGACATATAATAATATGTATACCAAATAAAGGTATTCTATTTTATCCTAATACCCTGCCCAATATTCTTAATTCCCCAAATGTAAGCCCAGTGAAGATTCTGTTGGACAACTTTGATCACTATGTTTGCTCACTATATATCCTCCCTACACTCTCTATGGTAATTATGAGATGTACTGCTGTCAGCATGGCTCTAAATATTTGTGATAACCTACCTGGACATTATGGAGTCACTCACAGTCTGTCTAGCTGTTGTTGTCCTGCATGTGACCATGGTTATATTCGGTACTTATTAAGTACCAACATATCAGGTGGGGAATTTTTAACACGGTGCTTAAGCTCCTGCTGCTTTACTGACGTATGAGCGTATTCCAGAAGACTCAAAAAAGCAACTATAAGACTCCTGACTAAGACTGCACTATAATCATATATGGATATCTACCATTAAGTTGTTTTACTGTCTTGAGTTTACCGTCAAAGCCAGATCGTTGAATCAAATCCAACCTACACCAGTCCTATGAACAATACTTGGCTGAATACTGAATAACGGGTTTCAAAGTGCTTATGACATATTCCCATTAAAGTACAGAGGAAAGCACATATATAAAATACCCATGTCACACTACTTCACTTTCCAATCTCATAGTAGAAATCATGCAAGAGGTGAAGAGTGAGTCAAGGTAAAAAAGAAAAAAAAAACTCCATCTCCATCCATTTTCTCTTGTTCTTGTGTTTAGTAGATTCTTTAGTAGAGGCTTCTTTTCAGTTATTTTTAAAGCAAATTTGTTTTGTCATTTAAAATCATAGCAAAACAGTTAAAACTGACCTTATTAGCACGTACATAGTCGGTCGTTTATATTGTATGATACTTTGTGTATATTTTCAGAAATGTTGGTACAAATATATGAAACTATATATGGAACAAATTAGAACAGAACAGCACCAATAATCTTGCAAGTCTGTAACTAAAACTGTTAAGATTTTTTCATTCAAAGTGGACAAATTATGCAAGATTCACCCCCCCCCCACCCAAGAGCAGTTGATAAGAAATTATTTTCAAAAAGGTTTGTGTGTGAACTTTTTAGCCTTGAAACAGCCGTTGAATAATGTATCAAAATATATTCTTAGTCTCAACATTGGTATACCCATGAGTCAAGGTAAAAAATAATATTTTTGTTTTGATGGCTGGGTAGATAGGAGTTAAGAATAGCACCATATTTGAGGGAAACAAATGAACTTGGATGAGGTCTGTACTGTGTACTCTTAGCGCGTAATACATTTTTGAGACATTTTGGTAAAAACAGCCCTCAGGCTATAAGTCTTGTAGGGTCCCTGGTGTCTTGAAGGCCCCAAGCAGTTGCGTGCTTTGCTTGTTTACATGCTGTGTCCCTGATAATATGGACGCCAACTTAATTTACATTAATTAAGAAACATTCTATTTCCTTGTTTGTGTATAATAATGATAAGGTCATTCTAATGAACCGTGCACTGGTATTACAGATAAAGTAAGCAACTATTTCTGTTTAAATTAGTTATGATCTCTTCTTTATATTCCTCTGAATAGTTTGCAGCTTTGTCACCCAGTTTGTACCGTAAAACGATTGATTTTTTGATAAGGATTTACTGCCATCTTGTGGTAAAATGAGTAAATTGCAAACAGACGTTTATCCTAGCATATAATAGAGCTTGATTGTACTGTATAAGAAAATATGAATAAAACGAGAATAAAATAACTTTCAAAACTGTTTTATTTTGTATGTATGCTATGGAAAATCTAGTTTGTTTTCACAGTACAAAGATTGAACTGGAGTTACCACTTTTTGGGTAAGTTTGTGTGTATTAATTGGCCTTTGTATTAAAGGTGACTGCACATATAGCAAAAGAGATGTCGGGTCAACACTGATTTCTGGTATTTTGCTCTGTTTTGTTAAAATTAATTATAAATCAACAATGGTATAGATTGAAATTGTATACGTTGTTTAATGTTGTAAACATGACGTGAAATCAACATTGTGATGATAGCTACAAGTCTTGCTGCACTAAACATTGATACTCTGCTTAAGCATGTCATGGTCCTGCAGTGAATAAAAAACTAAAACAATAAAAAGCTCAATCATAAATTGAAATGTTATATTATTAGTAAAAATGGTCACAGATTTTTGATACTGTTAATGCACAAACAACTGGTGAGCATTTATATTCAAAACAGACTATAAGTAAACGGTTTAGTTGCTGAAAGGAGGTTTATTTACTGTCTAGTTGCAATGAGTTTTTGACGTTTATTATTTAACGTCCTTTTATTATCTGGGAAATCCTTGGAAGTCTTTTTTCGCTGTAATAGACCTCCCGGGCCGGTAGGCGGCGTAACTTACTGTGTTTGCGACTAGGTTCTGTGTTTACATGGTGCTGCACAGAAACCAGAAACTAAGCTGAAATTCATTTTCAGGTGTTTCTATCTGGAACGTGAACGTCATGTCTTATAACTACGTTGTAACGGCGCAGAAGCCCACGGCGGTGAACGCGTGTATTACCGGTGAGTTAAAAACAAATAAACAAACAAACAGGTCGAACTGCGCTTTGTTTTAGTCTGCGCGTGTTCAGCGACGCTAAACTCCCGCGCGCAGGCCTGTCACTTTAGCATTGAGCCGTTAGCAGGCTAACAGCCCGGTACCACCGAAGCGGTGTTGTAATAAATATAAAATTAATAGTTAGTCTGTTGTTAAAGTGGATTTTATTTATTTATTGGCGTGTTACATTTGCCTGTTAGACAATTATTCGTTTAACTTTAGTGTGTTAATTTATATTTGCTGTTTTTAGCTTCTTGCTAACTGGCCAAAATAATACACCAGTGTTCGGGTTCATTTAATGAATGTTTTCAATCTTTAAATCTAATTAAATGGCTAATTAGTGGTTTTAGGGAACGTGTGGTTTCTGTGTCGTCAGAAGTGGCACTAATTCCATAACATTCTGCATAGTAACGTCACATGTGAACATGTCACAGTGTAAACATGCTACTAGCTCGGTTAGTATTATATATA
>JAOUQU010419459.1:0-10869 GCA_028566735.1 Ammoglanis amapaensis
GCCACTTACTGGTATGGAGTGTCACGTCTTCCTTTGTGACGCCGTTCAAATTAAAAGTCCCTGAAGTCCTTTGACGAAACGCAGCGTTTTTTTCTTCCTGCGACTAGTCGACCAATGGAATTAGTCCGACTAGTAATTTTTTCGGTCGGCCAACGAATAATCGATTAATTGCGGTCAGCCCTATTCATTAATGATAATATTAATAATAATAATAATAATAATAATAATTGGTTTTCACTTTCATTTTTCAAAGAAATTATGAATTGTCTCATAGCATTGTGTCATTACATCGATATTAAAATACATAATGTAAATTATGAATATGCAAAGATGCACAAATAAAAACATAAATTATAAAAAATAAATGATGTAAAGATGTGTATATGCATGTATTTCATCTGGTTGCTGTGAATTCCATTAGTCGTTATCTCCATCGCACGTACATCAAAACGGCGTATACAGATTAGCATGCTGCATTTTGCTAATGAGCCTGGATTGTAGGTTGCGTGGAAACGGATGGTGAAGCCGCTGGCTTGATGCTAATTATCGAATGTGACTCAATTTTAATTGCAGCTCTCACATGTATGTAATTGCAAAAGGTGAAATCGTGGCTTGAAGCAGATCTAAAACGGGCAGAATTTTGCAGCCAGGCCGTAAACATCATGCATTTAGCTAGAATTAGGGTTCGAATTTTAATCAAGTTAATAGGGAACCCTGTACCATCAGTGTATGAACTCCACTTGCTAATGAGTTTATATTAGCTGTTCGCTTGTTTGCATTTGCCTTGATTTTTCTTATTTTCCGTTGGATTCCAATTGGCATTTGTTTATTTTGTCTATCACCTTAAACAGATGAATATTTTATTGAATATTTTAACTGCATACATTAATTGCACTGTGTTTTATAATAATAAATTATATATATATTTATATTCCTCATCGGACTGATTGTTGGGGGCAGCTGTAGCCTAGTGGTTATGTTATAGGAATGGATGATGATTCAAACCTCACCTATGCAATGCTGCTGCTGTTGGGCCCTTGAGCAAAGTCTGTAATACTCATTGCTTAGATCGTTTACTGTCTCTGTTAAACTCTACTGTTAGTCGGCTTGGTTAAAGGTGTCGGCTGAATGCCTAAATTGTAAATGTTGACAGTTGTTCACTGTTTCGCAACAGCAAACATATTTTAAGTAAAAAGCATAAAGTAGAATTGATGTCCTTGATGTAGGAAAATAGAAACGCTTTAAAGTAGCACAGACAAGCTGTCACACATTTTCTTGGCACTGAATCAAGATCAGGGTTGGGAAGAAACGCTGTCTTGCTTCTTTCAGCGCACCGATGCAGAAGCTCTTTCCAGACGCGGATCAGCTCAGTTCTTTACATCAGCGGGTTTTCTTTTGCATGTGTTATTGTTTTGCTAGCGGCGTTCTCCGAACAAAACGACGAGGGGTGTGGAGACTTGGAAATGGCTGACTCGAAGGGGTGTGAATAATTTATCACATCGCCTGTCTGTTTTTTTTTTTTTCTGGTCCATCGTGTTTGAGGACATCCTCGTAACCAAGACCGAACAGGAAGGAAGCTTGTGAGGAGGAAAAAGCAAACCTGTGAAAGAGAGCAACCAAAGCGGCTGCTTTTCTTGGCACGGTTTCAGCTCTGATAAAAATGGCGTCCTGTTCGCAGAGACGGGCAGGCAGGGCAGAGAAAGCCTCGACGCACTGCTGGATTGGCTCGCTGTTCACTTTTTCGGGTTCCTGCTCCATTCTCATTTGTAAGAGCTGCAGAAAAAACGAAGGAATTCCAGATTCCGATGAAAACGTCGAGACGTGAAGTCGTTCGGTTCCTGATCTGCTGCCAGCGCCTTTTAACAGGCTTTTCAGATTCTGTCACTAGAGCCGAGTTGAAGGACATTCAAGCTTTTTAACCCAAACAGTTCTCGGCTTCTGCTCACGCTAAAGAGGTTTTACATTTTCAGGACTCAAAAAGCTGATTGATCCTGAAACCAAAGCCAGTATTGAGCGTTTTTAAGGGTTCGAGAGCCTCGACTGGCAAAATGACTATCGAAAACATGAGGATTAATTACACGGCTCCATTTTATAGACGTGAACCTCAGAGCACCAGGGCTCAGAGACGATCGCATTGAGGTACAGCTGTCCAAAACTCCTTATTTCAGGCTAATCGCTTGTTTTTGTTATTAGTGAAGTCATGACTAAATAACGTCATCATTCATGATTGCCGATGTTTGTTTTTTTGCTCGATTTTAACAGGCTGTTCATTATCAGATTTCAGCAGTCTAAATGACAGTGGGGCTGTTATCAGATTTCAGGAAAGCTGAGCCACAGAATTGGAATTCAGTCTGGTGTTATTTAGAGCTTCGTATAATCAGATCTGTGTTGGGGCTCCGGGGTGTCGCAATATTAAATGTTAGTCTTAATCTGGGTGTTTGCTGTCCACTCGGAGCAGAATGGTTCCATATCCGAACCTGGTCACTCTCAATGGTTCCCTAATGTTTTCGTATTATTGGTCATGGTGTCTAGTCGCTGATTTGGAACTATGTGAAGCTGCTTCTTTGCAAAGTGTTACCAGAAACAAAACCGATTCCAATTTGACCGTGGAAAAACAAAGACGAAGACAAATCTGCTGGTTTGTTTACATTTGCCTCAAAGATCTTTTCTATCGCACTTTAATCTCTCATGCTGGATATAAAATGCATTCTTGAGAATTTAGAGACTTTTGAGATCTTTGGTGTCTAGATCTTGCAATCTCAGCGCTGGCAGGGTAACTTGCTTTAATGATGCATCAACCAAATGTCGTAAAAATGCTGGATTTCAGGTGTAATGACTTAAACTGTAGGTAAGGTATTCCGGGGCTTTCTGTGTGGAGTTTGCATATTTACCTTGTGTCTGCATGCGTTTCCTACGTATAGTCCAGTTTCCTCCCACAGTTCAGACATGGAGTCAGGTTCATTTAACATACTGAAATTGTTTTTGTGTGTTTGTATGTACACTGCAACAGACTGTAAACCTGTTCCAGTGTTTAGTGTACTCGTCCAGTATGTGTCCCACTGTGATCTTAAATATGATTAAGTGCTAAAAAAACTGGAGGATGGTTAGACGGAAGGATGAATGGATGCTTAAACCTGAATTCTGCCCAGTGTTACCTTTAAATTTCTTTCTTTGTATCTATAAAATTGTGACTTGTAAGTCTTGCTGCTGGAGTTTATTTATAGAAAGTATATAATGGTTAATTATAGAAAGTAAAATAAAGGTTGTTGCTATGGCGGTTCTTGACAGTGAGCCAACTGTAATGCTACACAATGATGAGAAATCGTTATTATTATTATTAAACACAAACTGATCATTTTAAACCAATAGACACACTAAGCAGTTGAATGTGCAGTTTTTTAAGGACTACCCATGAAACATATTTGCACAAAAGAAAACAAACGTCTTGGAATGATTGTAAATGACTTTTACCGTCATAGTTTGGTTAGATTTTACAAAAAGGTTTAACTGGAACTTATTCTAATGGTCATCAAATCCTGTTGTTATTGAAACACTAGAGGTGTCACAACCAGTCATTATTTTTGCCATAAAAATCATCACTTGAGCTAATGAGTCTATCGAATCTGGGTTTTGGTTTAAGCTGGACAGGTAAATATTGTTTTAATTCTGGTTCTTGGTTTTCAAGTGTGTCGTATCTGCTGGACTATTTACAGAGGCTTTCACTGAAACCTGGTGACTCCGTGAGATAAGAGCGCCTGGTTGGAGTGGATAAGGCAGAGTAAAAAAAATCATCAGTAGGAGACTCCGGGTACGAGTCTGTTTATGCAGAAAGAAGCATTCAGTGTGACTGATGATCTGCGTGAATTGTTTCACTGATTGATGCTTCTGTTCAGTATGTTAATGAGATGGAATGGAAATAAAGCCTGAAGGTACAAGTGGATCGCCGGTCTTCACTCACACTCCGATCTCGGTCCTCAGAAAAACAAGAACATGATTTTTATGTGAACACTATAAAAAAACTACAAAATAATAGTATGACCTAATAAAAATGTAATATTATTCTAATAATAAACAGTAAATCAATACTACTAATACAACTGGGAATAATAATTATGATATTTTAATTTGTTTCTCTAGTGAAAAGAAGAGCTAAAGCTTGGTTTTCATGGATTTGAGGGTGATGCTTGGTTTTATTTGATAATGGATTCACTTTGAACTTACACAAACCTTGCAGAAAGTTCAACCTGGACAGTGAAGGCTGTTATAGGCACGAAAGTATCATTGCCATGGGCTGGGAAATAAATATCTTACAAACGCATCATTAGGTGTCCACATATTTTAGAAAGCTCAAGACAATTTTTGGGACTAAAATCGGAGTGTTTGTTTATAGTATGAAATTTACACTAATTTGTTCTCATACATTTGTTGACCTACACTTTTCCCACGATGCAATGCGATTTACAACGACAGTTTATGACCAGGTTGAATTCTATTGTACTGTAATTGTGATCATCTTTTATTCATCAGACCATAATAAATGGTCTTTATTTCCGCTTTATTTTCCACTCACACAATTAAGCTTAATTTGAACAAGAAAATCCAGAACCTGGTGACCAGGCTTATAGCAACAGGGACGTCAGCCAGGCAAGATGTATAGCACCAGTGCCTTCTACTGTTTAAAGTGAATATCGATTCATTATACATATCTGATAGATTTAAATAGTGTAATTTTGTGGCCCATCTCTAAAAGGATTTTTTGGAGATAGAAAGAAAGAATATTTTTAATTGTTTTTTTTAGTGTGGAATGTGCAGTGAATAAAATGAATGTTCCAAATTTGTCTGCATTCGTTTGTTCACCTAATCAAACTCAATAACCGTCTGTTTGGTGGCGTAATGCGTTAGTCATGAATTGACTGAATTCTTGTGGGGCTCAGACAGAAGCAGAGACGTTCTGGTTCCATTTGCATCTCAAGATCGATAAATTCCACCCCCATTCTCCATTATCTTACATGCTATCGATTAGCTGCTATCTCATGATTGATTACAGCTGTTGTGTTGTGGGTCCTCCAGCCCGGCGGTGATCTACGTTAGCAGTGCGCTTCTGACTTTATAGGGATTCCAGTTGGGTGTGGGGGAATGATGAATGAGGGACTGCTCGTGGCTTCATGCAAATAAATGAACCGTGTTCCAACTCAGTTTCCTGCGCATAGCTGGCAGATTAGAATGATGGTGCCTATTCTCCACATGCCTCTGCTTCCGAGAGATGTGTAATATATAAACAGACATGTTTGTACTAATATGATTAGAGCTACGGTCCACTGAGCCAAGCAATATTCTGGAAATCTAAAAACCAGGCATGTATGACAAATTTCCACTAGCGTGTAGAGGACAAAGTCATAGATCATCCATGTCTGTGACTCTTTATATCTTACCAGATCTTGAAAGTCTTTAATAGCAGCATGAGTACAGCTGCAGGAACACAATCACTACTCAAGCCACAAAACCAGTGTTAATCACTCCTCAAGTATGGGTTCCAGTCCGGGTGGCACCAACAGGGATTGGACCTCTAAGGGTAAAACCGAATTGTCCATGGTAATCAGAAGCCTGAACAAATTGGGTTTCTCTAATGTAAAGTTGAACCCTAGTGCAATTTTGTCAGCATGGCCTGTTGTTGGAGGAAACCCTGTTTCTGCTTTCTTTATTGACATTTATTTTGATGTTTTGTTAATATATTTTCTATATTTTTCATGTTTGTGACCATGTCTAGTGTAAAAGGTCCTAATCAATCCTAAATGTGGCTTTGGTTTTGTTCGAAAACCTACTGAGCTCTCTGCAAAGGATTTGTTTTCACCACCCTGCATTTGCAAGAAAGCTGTTGGACTTCATAGACGGCTTGAAATATTTATTAGTAAGCTTTTAAATTTAAACTGTATTTTGACTCAATAATCAGGGAGCATCCAAGACCTTTTTAGCCAATTTTATGCAATAAGTAGTGAGTAGATTTCGCTCTACCTAGACAGCTGTCTATGTAGGCAGTAAAAGAAAGTCAGCACACTAAATTTTCAAAGTTTCTTCAGGGACTTCTGTTGACAAACTACATAATTGTACTAAACTAAAGTTTTGCTTTGTTTTGTCTTCACAGTGCGGCCTAATCCTAGTGACTGGGAGCCCGGTCTGAGAATTTGCTTCTGTGCATCCCAACCAGCATCAGTACTAGTTAGTATCAAGTGATCAATCGTGGGCGAAAAACCAACGCCTAGTCTTTGCCTTCCGTTACTCAGCAGTCATTAGAATGCACTTTGGACACTGACACAGCAACAGTCTTTAATAGCAGCATGAGTATGGCTACAGGAGCTAGCCAGCACAGTCACTACGCAATCAACAAAGCCAGTGTTAATCACACCTCAAGTATGGTTTCCAGTCAGGGTGGCCCCAACAGGGGTTGGGCCTCTGAGGGCAAAACCGACTTGCCCATGGGTAGCAGAGGCCAGCCCAACTGGGGCCCTTCTAATGTAAACTTGAACCCTAGTGCCAACCCATCAGCATGGCCTGTACTTGGACATGAAGCCCCAGGGATGGGAACTAGGCCTGGTGGTATGGGTGGCCCAGGAGGTGTCGCACCAATTCAAGGCACCAACGGAAATGGCGGCCTTGTAGGAGATTGTGCCTGGGGGAACCCAGACACCCCTGAGCAGCACCAGTCCCCAACAAGCTTATCTTTCGGCATTGAGCCGTCTAACTCTAAAACTGATGGACTAAACACTAAAGTGGAGCCAATGAGCCCAGTGAATAGTTGGGGAAGAACCATGAGTCAGTCTCCAACCGAGCAAGCTTCTGGAGATGGTACCTCTCAGTGGGGAGAACCCAAAAATGCAGAGTCTAAGGAATCTGGCTGGGATTCAGGTAACGTCTCTGGTTGGGGACAAAGTGGAAACGAGACCAGATGGGGTCACTGGAGCAAGCAACCAAGCACTGAAGGCACAGGGTGGGATGCTGATGGTCCCACTCAGGAATCAATGAATACATGGGGTGCCAATGCTCCGGGCAGTGATGGTAGCAAAGATGGCAGTGAAGGAGACTCAGAAAGGAAACAAAGACCCTCTAGTACGGAAGCCCCACTTCTTCCAAGGCAGGACCTTGACCCTCGTGTCCTCTGCAACTCTGGCTGGGGACAAACTCCGGTCCGGCAGCACACCGTTTGGGAAATGGATGAAAATCATGCCTCCAAAGACAGTGGTGGAGCAGAAACTTGGGGTAACACACCTTCTACAGGATCATCACCTCCTCAGGCCGGTTGTGCCAATCCTAACCTAAATGCTCCACCCAGGATGGAATCTGCAAACAAGAATGACGGGCTTTCTCGAACCAACACTCGTTGGGAGAAACCAGCCTCACCAACAGGCTGGGGAGAGCCACCAGCTAATAAAAAAATGTCTAATGGTAGTTGGGGTGAACCAGATGGTCCAACCACTAATGATTCAAGTGGGGGATCTTGGGGATCTGATGAGAAGTCTCCTACCTGGAATGACGGTTCAAAGTCAGCTGGCGGAGATGGCCCTAATTCTTCCTCAGGCTGGGGTAGCTGGGGAGAGCCTTCAGATGGAAAGATGAACAGCTCTCCTACGTCATCTTGGGACGGAGATGGAGGTAGCTGGAAGGAACCACAGAAAAGCTGGGGTAAAGCACCTCCTGCACCTGGAGGAAACTGGCGAGACTCCCAACGCTCAAGTGACTGGACTGGCAAACCTCAAGAATCCAGTGGGGTTGTAAACATGGGGTCCTGGGGTGGGCCGAATTCCGTGAAGCAAAGTGGCTCTGGCTGGGGACCTACAGCAAGACATGAATCTGGAGAGGAAGCTACCGGTTGGGAGGAGCCTTCTCCTTCTTCCATTCGGCGCAAAATGGAGATTGATGATGGAACCTCTACCTGGGGGGATCCCAGTTCCTATAGGTCAAGTGTTAACATGTGGGACAGGAATACCCCAGCGTCACAGGGCAGCCACGGGACCGGCAATAGCGGCAACAACGTCAGCAATCACCCCGGGCCTAACAACAACAACAACAATCATCAACAGGCTCACTACAACAAGGGTCAGAACCACTCAGACAGTAGCAACAATGGCAACCAGCTAGGACCCCCTCACAACAGGATGCCCATCATTAATCCTGGTAAGTGCAGTTAGTTGCTCGGACAGTGCAGTAACTGATTGTTAAAATCTTTTTTTCTGAAAGATTGTGTCCATGTAATGAAACTAGTTTTTCTTTTTACATTAAATCACCAAACCCGTATTCCAGCAGCATCAGAACATTCGGGATAAAAATCTTTCACATGACCGTTTTAATGTTTTAGCCGTAAAAAGGTGCTGTCAAAACAAATCATAATGATATGGTAACATTATGCATATGTGACTGCTTGAAACTTTAAACACCACCAATTGAATCGAAAATAAATTGTCAGGTTCCAGGGCTGGGTTTGTAAATTCATGCTCTGATCGAAGCCCCGTCTTGAGTTCCACTGAAAGTTCTTTTGACTTAAAGGCTCAATTCCACTTGAGTTCTGTAAACATCCTCAAGGATTATTAAAGCAAATCAGATGCTTATTAAAGCAGATCAGATCTGAGGACAGCCAAGGGTCCTGCTTGTCTTTTAAACATTTGATGATAATTGTTCTGCATTCCATATGAAATCCTCCAGACATGAGCAAAACATCACAAGGACTGTATACTTCTTGGATTCAATATCAATTGGATGCACATAAAACATGGTACTACTTTTTTTAGGTGCAATTTTTTGTTTAGCACATTTGCTGCATCAGATTTGCTTCTCCAAAGTAGGCTAGGAAAATCCCTACCGTGTGTGTTCATGTATATCTATTAAGAACTTGGACAAGATTTCCCTGGTGTTGGATGATGCCAAGGCGTTAGCATGGCTGCCAGGAGCAAGCTTAATGTTTGGAGTCCTGTTTCAGAGCTTTAACAGAACTCTGTGATGGCATCCATCCTGCTGTCTTTTGCTGCCAGCTGGCCTGAAGCCTGCAGCTGAAAAGAAATGTCCGCCTTGTGCTTGGCTCGACAGATTCGGCCCTCAGTCCCCATTCCAGGCCCCATGAAAGCTTTCTATTTCTGTTCTTGGCAGCGGACAGGAACGATGGCGAACAAAGATGTTTGCTGTCTGAGTTTCTCTGTCCTGCTGTGAACAGGATCTGTACCTTCTTTGTTTCTGTGATTTTTTTTGTGGGTTGTTCTCATTTCGGCATTTTGTAAATATGTCCTATTAATGTGAAGCTTAGGGTACTCGAGTCTAAACTTCTAAACTGAGTTAGTATTAAATTTACCATGTTTTAATATAGATTTTTAATGCTGAATAGGAGTCCACTTTACTAAATTCTGCATTTAGTTTTGAATTATCAGTAATAAATGGCTTGCTTGGCCGTTTTTTTAAAAGCTTGTTCATAGTGTTTACTTTATAACTAGATGTTTTATGAACTATTCTGACATCTGGTGGTGACTTTGTATTTTTGCATCTCCTTCTGTTGAACATTAAAGAATCATTACAAAATGCCTGCAGGGCCGTATTGGGTTAATTTGGAATACACTACATTTAATTAATATAAAGCCTTATTAAGTAATGCCTTACACAGTTGTATAACTTCAAAGTTATATAATAACAGTGTAATCCAATGTATATTTTTATTTCTGCAGGATTACATTGTCATTATTGTCGTAAAGGATTATAAGCATCAACGATCAATTACATATGGTTTATTTGTCACTATTATGTAATTAAATGACTTTTTTCTTTCTTTCTTTAATATATCACATCACTAAATAGACTCCAAAATTATTTTGTTACAGCTAATGACTACAAGAAGTTTACAATTAAAATCTAAATTATTGTTTTAGGTTGGGGAGATCTGCCCAATGTCCAGTCCAAGTCAGATTGTCCTACTTGGGTAGAATCAGACTCTTCCAGCAACACTGTGGATATTGGAACTGCTGCTTGGGGCAAATCACCCAAAGTAAACAAAGTCTGGGGAGAAAATGGACACGAATCTACTGGACCTTACAATAGAAGCTCTGGATCCACCAAACCTGGTGAGTGTAGATGTTCGATTTACTTTCTATTTTAGTGAAGTTTAGAAGTGTAAATGTATGTATAAAAAAGTATGTATAATACTATTTATATATCGGGTGCAATGAAGATTTAAAAAAAAAAATTATATATTGAAAGTCACTTCTGAAATATGAAGAACACACGTTCTACTATATGTTAAAGTTTTCAGTAAAATACTATCGATAGTCCACCAGTATGCATCAAGTATCAAGTCACAGAAAACTGCCCTTAAAGTTACCATCTGACTGGCTAAAATTAAATGTACTGTTTTTCATATTTCCAGCTCCCAAATCTATGCAAGACGGCTGGGGGTCGGCCGGGGACGAGATGGGCAGCAACCAGTGGGATGCTGAGGATGGGGACATGTGGACAAGTCCCACTTCTCAGGACAGCGCTTCGTCTTCTTGGAATCAGTCCAAGAAAGGAATACAGAAGGTACTAGACAAACTACATCTTATTATTAATTCTGTAGATTTTTTTATATACAGTGATGCCGGGTTAATGAATACAGTGGAACCTCGGTTAACGAACGTCACCGATAGCGTCCAATTCGGATAACGACCAACCATTTCACTAAGAATTTGCTCCGGTTAATAACCTAAATTTCGGATAGTGAACGTCACTACATCAGTGACGTCATCAACACGTGACCAACATCTTAGACCGAGTGTCATTCACACTTAATACAGTTACAATCGGTTCTCTTTATCTTTACATATTCTAATAATTCAGTGATTTTTGTGCTTTATTTTAATA